>CAHIKZ030002046.1:0-80000 GCA_903632075.3 Acanthosepion pharaonis | reverse complement strand
TATTTATAATTTCGTGCGTGAGCATTATTTGCTTTTGATTTTGTCGACTACACTGTCAGGGTCAGTTGGGAAACGTCTGTGAAAAAATAATACCATGACTCAATTTACTTTGCCATAAAATTCTCCAATAGAAATATTTCAGAGTGTTTCGTTTTCAAACTGAGTTGGATGATATATGCAACCTTGTGACACTATTTATGAAAATGAAAAGCGAGAAATAATTAAGGCGAGAAGAAGCTGAAATAATTAAGGCGATAAGAAGCTATCACGAAAAGACATACTGTGCGATGTTATTTTTTTAACAAAGAAATGTGGTAAAGATTTTATTTTCATTTGCGAAAAGAAAAAGTATGTTTTTCTTTTGCCGAAGATAGGAAATTCGTAAGATCTCGGATCTGTCGAATTAATTTATGTTACGAGGCGGCGAATAAGAGATACTTATCTGCCCATGGCAATATTGAAAATCTCAAATTGGTCAAGTGCCCCTACGAAACAGAAGCTGGGAGATAGTATTAATCAGGCCACGCACTGACCGAGAAAAACATCGGCTGGACCACCCAAGAGAGAGAGGGATAAAATAAACCATTAACTATCTTTCGGAGATGTCATTGTTTTTGGAAAGAGACTACCTGTTTTATTGTCCAAACCTGGACATGATAAAAGTTTGTTATCGGAATGGATAATTGGATACAGAATGCGAATTCGTCCAGTTAACCACCCACTTGACGCTGGCGGAAATCCCGATTGATAAAGTCCAGGTGACTTTCGGTTAAGATAGAGATTAAGGACCACACTACGAGTTGTAGGGGTTTGATGTCGAAAAAAGGAAGAAAAGAAAAAGAAAAGGGAAGATAATTTTTTTTCTTTGTGCGATACTTTTTGAACTGGGGCCAGTCTAGCCACGCCCACGCTGCTGAATGGTGGCGTGAGCGGTAGGCGAAGGTAAACTATGACAAAGGAGGGGAGGCCTGTTGACGCCTCTGAGGGGAATGGTGTGAGATACCACTATGAGAAAGAAGGGAAAACTGTTGACGCCCTCTGAGGGGATTTGTGTGAGATACCAATATGAGAAAGGAAGAATTTGGGAGGACGATACCCTTAAGAACCCCTCTGAACTAAGAAAGCAATGGACTACCAAAAATGAAAAGTGATAAATTTTCCTGTCCGAAAACAAAGAAAATCCCTATTGTGGATTTAGAATTATCGAGGAACCCCAAACTACGACAACCCCACACCCGGTTTTGGTCGGCGTCCATATAAGCAGAGTCGCAGCGAGTTAGCCAGTAGTTGGAATTGCAGTGAGAGAGAGAGAAGTTAGCTGCAGGTGAAGCTGTTGAGCCCTGAGACCAGCCTCGCAGGAAGCTGACTGAAGATCCACGCATCCCGACTTCAACTTCTAATCAAAAACAATTTATTTTCGAAGAACGACTTAGACTCACACCACCAAAACAAGTTTTACGAATATCGCCTGAAGATACACCAAGAACCAGTTTCTTAAAGAACAAACAACTTAAAATGTTAAGACTCGCCTAACAAACATAAAGTGTCACGAAGCCATATTAGCGGTTTGGGAGAAAGACGCAGTCCTGTATTCAGAAACCAGATATAAAAATATTTGTTATTCATTTTTTAAAACATTTGAACTTTTCGAGTTGTTACTTTATTTTCTTTTACATATACTTGTGTGGTGTTACATTTGCTCGGACTCGGCTTGCATTGCGGCCCGGCGACTGATTGATTTCGTCTACCTAAGATCAAATCACAACGTGGGTAGGTTAGACTAGAAATCAAAGCAGTTACTTTGGTAACCAGACGTTGGAGGCGATCTGGGAACGACAAGGCTGATACCGAATCTAACTAGATTCCCATCCGAATCAGCAAAGGGTTAGAACGTCACATTTGGTGCCGCGACCAATACCAAGTCACATTGGTCGTCACAGGATAGGACAGGATAGAAGCGGGCCCGGTGTGACGTTACAGCCTACAGCGTGGTGTTTGGAGTGATTACTAGTGATGGCGACATTATACCTCCAATCATCTTACCACGGGTCATCAGGTTCAACACAGAAGCTTACATCAAGTGGCTTGAGGAGGTAGTGCTAGCCCGGGTTGTCTGATGGAAGAACATACGTCTGGCAACAGGACTCTACAACATACCACACAAGCAGGAGTACTCAGTCATGTCTGTCAGACAATTTCTGCGACAATATCACCCTTTATATCTGGTCACCTAACTTCCCAGGCTCCAGCGCCCTTGATTATTCTGTGTGAGGTACAGTTGAGCACGAGATCAACAGACCTCTTTGCAACAACAAAGATGAACTGAAGGCAAGAATTATGGCAGCATTCACCAACTTAAACAAGGCGACCGTCCAGAAAAGCTGCAGGAGATTCCGAAGTCGTATGTAGACAATGGTTGAAGCCAATGTCAATTTTATTGAAAGAATTTACTCTTTAGTATTTGAAGATATATTTGTGTAATTTTGGTAAATATATAAATTAAAATGAGATGTCAGCGTTATTTGCATTTTTGCGTAATTTAGACGATATTTTATCCATCGCACCCTATATGTATCTATCTACACAAACACACACACACACACACACACACAATTATATATATATATATATATATATATATATATATATATATATATATATATATATATATGTATGATTTTACCGCTACCGCACTAACAAATACGATCAAGTTAATTTCTAATACCATAGCCAATAAACAAAATCAGGATTCATAGGATTCAACCTTAGTGACTCTAGTATATGTAGCCTAGAATACCTAGCTGAAGACGAGAAATGCTTTGATAAAACATTTAGACATCTTCAATACCCACACGATTTCATCCTCAAAACTAGAAAAACGAGCAAACGAAATCCACAAATCTTTCCTTTAAAAATCTATCTATAACATTTGTAAATGATTTAGTTTTCTACGACACTAGGATTTTTACCCCCAGCTCCAAGACAATCGGATATATAATTAGGAAGAAAAATAGATCCAACACGACTTCAGGTATCTGGATTTATGAAATAAAATGCTTGCAATGTAGAAACAATTATATTGGTGAAACATCTCGAAATGAAAATGCCAGCATATAGGCACATAACTGGATCAAGTTTGGGACGACACTTTAAACTCGCTCGTAATACACTGTGACGTCACCCTAGTCTCTAACCTGCTCTTGTGCTGTGCTGGTCGCGGCGCCAATTTTGACGCCACCCGACAGTCCTGGGCTGCTGCAGCACCATCTGTGACGATCTAGCCCTTGACTGGTTCGGATGGAAATCTGGTTTACCACGGAACCATGTGAGACACTAACCCCTCAGGTTGTCTTGGTCGCGGTCGATGTCTGGTTAGATTCGATATCATCTTTGTCGTTCCCAGCTCGCCTCCAACATCTGGTTACCGTAGTAACTGCTTTGATCTCTGGTCTAACCTACCCACGTTGTGATTTGATCTTAGGTAGACGAGATCAATCTGGCGTCGGGCCGTAGTGCAAGCCGAATCCGGGGCAAAGGTGATACCGCACAAGTATATGTAAAAGAAAATAATGAAACAACTCAAAAGATTCAAAAAAATAACAAGTATCTTTATATCTGTTTGCTGAATACCGGACTGCGTCTTTCTCCCAAACCGCTTCTATGGATACGTGACACTTTGCGTTTCTTAGGCGAGTATTAACATTTTAAGTTGTTTGTTCTTTAAGAAACTGGTTCTTGGTGTATCTTCAGGCGATATTCGTTAAAACTTGTTTTGGTGGTGTGAGTCTAAGTCGTTCTTCAAAAAAAATGTTTTTGGTTAGAAGTCTAAGTCGGAATGCGTGGAAATCTTTCAGTCAGCTCCCGCGGGGCTGGTCTCCGATCTCTAACCCAACTCAACTGCAACTCTAACTCTAACTCTCTGAAACTCTGAGGACGTTCGTTTATATGGACGCCGACCAAAACCGCGTGGGGGCCTGTCGTGGTTTGGGCTCCTCGATAATTCCAAATCCGCAATAAGGATTTTCTTTGTTTTCGGCCGGAAAATTTATCACTTCCCATTTTTGGAAGTCGATTACTTTCTGTTTCAGAGGGGTTCTCCCCCTCTCTGTGGTTGGGGTTCGTAAGGGAATTGACCCCCTAAATTCTTCCTTTCTCATATTGGTATCTCCCACCAATCCCCTCAGAGGGCCTCAACAGTTTTCCCTTCTTTCTCATATGTTTACCTTCGCCCACCAGTCACGCCACCACTCTGCCAATGAACGCTCGGCAGGGTGGGTGTGGCTAGACTGGCCTCAGTTTACAATTTTCGCCCAAAGAAAAAAATGTTCCCTTTTCTTTCCTTCTTTTCTATCGGCCAGAAGTCTTATGGACCGCACCTTGCGGCTATTAAATTGTTATCTTATCCTGGGGTCACCTGGAATTCATTAGTGGGATTTTCGCCGACTTATTAACTGGGTGGTTGACAAAATCTCTTTGTCTTTTTCAACATCATCGCATTCTGTCGCCAAGAGCTTGTCCAGGTAACAATAATGATTTCCTTCGTCGGTCTTTTTTTTTTCAAGATAAACGAAGTGGAATTTTTATTATCGCTATACGTGTGGGCCGATTGTTATTTTTTATCCGTATTGTGTTTCTCTTGGCACTTAACTTTTATCATGACAAGAACCGGACAAACAACAGATGGGTCTCCTTCCAAAATCAAATGATATCTCCGAAAGATAGTTAATGGCTATTCATTTTTCTTTTTGTGGAGGGTGTCTCACCTAATTCTTTCTCGGTCGCATGCTTGACCCAGTTTCGATTATCTTCTAGAACTCTGCTTTTTATGCCTCTTGCCCGAATTGAATTTTTTTTTATTACTGCCATACGTGTGGGCAGATTGTTATCCTTATCCGTATTCTGTTTTCCTTGTCGCGTCATGGCATAAATTAATTCTGTCAGGATCCGATACCTGTCTTTCTAACGAATTTTCTATCTTCTGCGAAAAAAATACCTTTCTTCGTAAATGAAAATAAAATATTTACCCATTTTTCTTTTGTTAAAAAAAATAACATCGCTCAGTATGTCCCTCGTTATAGCTTTTTCTCGCCTTAAGTATTTCTCGTTTTTAATTTCCATGCTTAATTAGTTAGCCAATTACCACAGCTAAATAGTGTCACACACAGAACAAAGCTGGCCATAATTTTTATTTTTCAAATGTCACGATAATTAAAGCAGAACATAATTCTTTACGTGGAAAATATTTCAAGGGAATCCTAATAAATAAACACGTCAAAAACACTATATTATATCACAAACTTTTCTTAAACACATTCATAAAAAAAAAAAAAAACTATTAGCTACTACAACTGGTGTTTGTGTAAGTACTTCCCCAAATCACCACGAAGACAACCACCAAACACAAATAGAGACGCTCACGCACATATACGAATGTACGTTATCATCCGAATTCTACATAGAAAAACTAAAATTATGATACATTTTCGCGTAAAAATTATATACACGAAAACTGCTTGACAAATGCTCGCGAAAACAGCTTAAACAATGATAAGATATATATATATATATATATATATATATATATATATATATAAATAATACATTTAAAAAATAAAAGAAGGTATTCCAATATACGCTTGAAGATGTAATGGAACTAATGCTCTTAATTTAATTACAAAATTAAATTTGAAGTTTTTAGCTTCCATTTTTGAAACATGGTTATTAATGTGTAGCGGGAAAACATATTTTAAATCAATATAATATAAAAATATATGTATAAATGTCTCTTATTTATTCTTTATCCTATAATTCTGCCGGATTCCAATCCATATCTTATCTGTATTTGATCCCAAGTCATATATATATATATATATATATATATATATATATATATATATATATATATATATATATATATATATATATCATATTTTAATCGTGATCCCTCAGATGCAAGCCACTGAAGTCACTAAAGCACAAGGATTTACTGTGTGGAAGAATTAGGAACAGAAAATTTAATAAAGAGAGCGAGGAGGAAAGAGTAATCAGGCTAACAGTACATCACGATTGACATTGCATTTAAATTCTTGGAGATTCAATTGGTTGGAAAGCATGAGACTGAAAGAGAATTGCACAAGTGAGAAGTGTGAACAAAAACTCTTAGTATAGACTTTACTGTCATATATATCCATCTCAGTTGTAAATAGATGATATCTCGATTCCAGTCCAGTACTGCTCAAAAAAACAATAGGTACCATAATAAAGAGATCATCTGAACAATTGTATATAGATATGTATATATATATATATTTTGTTTTTTATAATATATTTTTCTGAATATCTTTTTTTAAAAGGAAATACTATTTTCCAAATCTGAGACACGTGGTAATCATTTTTTATTCTCAATTAATGGAAGACAATTAAATCAGAACCATCTACATCAACATAGATAATTTATCAAATTTAAGTAAAAATAATAAATAATTATAACATTGAAAATAAATGAGTATGTAAAAATATACAAATATATATAAACAAGAAAATAAAGATATAAACATTAACATTTACATAATTTAGGCATTAAATAAAATCCCTTAACGTCATCGATAGATTACCTTTACTTACACAGCGTTAAGTATATTGGGGAGCGTTCAGTCTTCATCCTTTTCAACCAGAAGAGAAGGGAAACTTTGACACCCGCCTCAGTTATGATCCGAGTATATCACATCTGTTGTGTCTCTGGGATGCATACTATTGTTGCTACGAGTCGTTACAATTTTGTGCAAGCCATACCTGACTATAATCTCTTGTCAGTAATGGTCTTGCTCGTCTGATGAGTCCCAAGTCCTTCCTATATATGTTAATAGTGGATGTCGTTAATAAGTGAACCAGGCCTGATCTTATAATTTCGGTCAGTATTTGACAGCATAATAAGTATTAACCAATCGATATTTAAAAAATTTTCCAGGATACTTTTATCTCCATGATAAATATACTTTGTGAACTTCTTATGATAATATATTACTTTTTTTTTTAAAGTTTTAATTAATATATCCAGTTTAGGGATTTTGTACATTATTTTTCAACTCTAGTTTTGTCCATTAAATTGTGTATCCGAATATTTAATCGTATAATCATCGCTGATACTTATTTTTATTTCCCATAAATATATATATATATATATATATATATATATATATATATATTGTATGTTCAAACATAACTTTATCTATATAGTTTAAGTTTTAAAAAAAAACTTTTATTCCTCTTTTAGTTTCAAATTAACATTTCATTCTTTATATAACTCCAATTTGATGCCATGAGTTTAATATTCGGGTTTAATTTTATAGAAAATCTTCCCTTTATGAAACATTCCATCATCCCCGAGGCCTCGTGCCTTTCATCTGAGTGAAACATTGAAATGGATAAATTCTGTATTAGTATTTCGACAGTTATTTAAAAAGAAAATTGTAGATATCACGGTTAGATTTCTCATTGTAACATGAACTCAGTCTATACCAGGGTTGAATAAGACTGATGAATATTTTGTTAGTTGAAATAAGCGTATTCCCTATATGATGTATTTTTATTTTATTTTATTGTGTACTAATTATTTGCATATATATAGTCTTCAGTTGTGTTGTTATATTTATGGGATAAAATGCTCAATATCAGAGATAGAGCCTGTGTCAAGTGAACATTGAAGTCAACACTTAGAAGCGACAGTCTGTTTCAAGGCGACAGTTTCATTCCAGAGGCAATCGTCAGGCCACGACTAGCATTAAACAGCCTGTCGCCTCTGACTTCAATGGTCACTTTGATATATATATATATATATATATATATATATATATATATATATATATATATATATATATAAATTAATATGCATTTTACATTTAACTTTATATTAAGTAATAATATTATATAATTTTTTCATATTAATTCTATTAACGTTCTATCATTATCATCGATATTGAGCACTCTACCACAAAGCATGCTTTCTTCAATGCCTCCTTATCAGCAAACCACTGAAAAACCAACAATTTTAGCTTCAAAGACAGTCTTTCAAATTAACAGTATATATATATATATATATATATATATATATATATATATATATATATATATATATATATATATATATATGAAGGTTGCTGAAATATTATTATCCCATCCATGAAGACAATACTTCAATCCGACATCCTCGTCAGAGTACTCAACCCGTTGTTCAACTGACTCGGCACATGGTTACCCAAGGTTCTTTAACCGTTCAGAAAATGTCTGGATTAGGAAATAATTATTAAAACTGCGAAGAAGCATTTTTATCTTTCTATTGTTATTCTTTTTACATCAAACTGCAAAAACCTGCGAAATTCTACAACGTAATTCCCGTCTGCGGGGGCGTATCTATTTTCCATTTGCTTTTTTTAGTTTAATGTCTGCAGCGACGAGCTACGGCGCGCATGTCTTGTAATTAGTGAGCACCAAACCATTTGAGTGTCTCTCTCTCTCTTTTAGAAACTTCTTTGTAGCAGATTCCCTTCAATAGAAAATCTATTGTATTCACAATGCTTCTTGCGGGTAATCGTTTCTAATAGCCATGCCAATAACTATCCTTTGAGGGGATACAGTTAAATTGCAGTCTGTACCTAGAAACTATCCAATGTTCGCTTGAATATATAAAGAATCTGATCGTTTCTTGATTCTAAAATATATATGACGACACCTATAGGTTTATATATTAGAATATGCATACGTGTAGGCGTTCATTACAGGTGGCAAATCAAAATTGAAATATTTGTACAGCCGAACTTCGGATCACGAATTTATTTCGTTCCTGAAGCCCATTCGTAACCCGAAATGTTCATAAACCGAAACTATTTTTCCAATAGGAATCAATTTAAAATTGATTCATCCGTTCCTGGTCCCAATATGATTGCTTATTTAAACTTTAACAAGAATACTTTGTAAACAAGTTTATACACTAAGCTAATGAAAATCATTAAATATAAATAAAAAAAAAATTAAAAAAAAACAGACAAAAAGAATAAACCCAATACTAAACAGATAAAATATGGACGAACATTTTAATTTTACCGTAGCTGTATGTAGGAGAGTTGATGGCGTAAGTTGAAGGGGGAGAAAAGAGATGTTATTGTTTGGAAAGGAGAAGGAAATACATGATCGTCTCTTTATTTATAAGAATATTATACATCGTTGATTTTGCCATATGAAACTTAGTAAGAGACAATATCATCAACAATTGTTTTTCTCTTAACTTGTCTTTTTCTTATACCAGTATCACTGCTAGCTTTCTTTGGAGGCATGGCGGAGGACAAAGAGAAAAAATAGGCAGAGTACATTAAAACTGGAATAGAAAAGCATAGCGCAACACAGGAATGTATGCAATATGGCAGTCGACTAAGAAATGATTCCGTTTAGGTTAACTCGGTCCGGCAATGTTGTTCGAAAGCCAAAATTTTGTTCGATAACCGAGGCATTTTCATCCCGAACTTACTGTTCGAAAACCGATTTGTTCGACGTGTGAGACGTTCGAAAACCAAGGTTGCTCTGTATTAGCTTCGCATTTGACGAAACAGTTGTTGTATAGTATAGTAGTCGGCTTCTCGCTCCCGAGAACGTCCGTATGCTAGGGAGACTAGCATATCCCTATTGCAGACACCTGCTCAGTCACATTTGTCTTTGTTCAAAATCCACACAGCTCATCTATGGTTCATATGGAGCGGACTTTAGTTATAGTTTCTGCGAGAAAAAAATAATCTGGGATGATCAACAATTTGATGAAAGCCGGTACATTCAAACCCTCGGTCACGATGACTTGTAATTTTGTGTTAGCACAGTCATCGACAGCTTTTGAACATTCATCCAATTCCATTCATCCAATTGCAATCATAAGGCTTGGTTTAAACTGTGTTATACTTTTTATGTACTTTCCAATAGGGGCACACACATGGGTCACCTTCCTAGTCAACTTGACAAAGCTACTACGTTGAGATTAGAACCCTGGAGATGGATGTTCGAATTACTCTGAATATATGTAGACATACATATATTCAGGCAGATAGGTTCGCAGTTAAATCAATATCCGTAGGCAAAAACGTGTTTATTTTAAAAAAAAAAAAGAAAAAAGAAACGAACATTTCTCAAAATAAAATTCATACGTGTTAATGCACTTGCATCAGTTTCGAATATTAATCATATAGTATGGGAATTTTGTAGCGAAAATTTCAGAGAAAAATTTAAACATAAACATGTAAAATTTCGGAATCATTTATCCACACTAGTATTTACTTGATAGTGTATCTGTGTAAGCCTTTACATCGTATAATAATATAAAATTGAGGATCCATTCGGAAAAAAAACCCAAAAAACACGCCCAACTTTGACCGAAAAATGTATTTTAAACTAATTTCTAATGGTTAATCCAATGACTAATTGGTTGGAACTTATAGCTGGTCTAGAGACTGGGCCCTTCATTGATCTAGACAGCAAACACAATTTAAGAGACGATAGTTGTGTGAATTAATGTTTGGTAGGAAATTCGAAGGCAAAAAAATTAAATCTTCTTAAAGTCATATTAAAATTAATGTAGAGTGTTATTCTAAGTTCTTTGAAAAAACATTCATTGAGTCAGAGAAGTCATACACAAAAAACTAAATATATATTGAAACAAAACAATGCTCCCTGACACACGAAACTGACTATTGCCTAAAGATTTCAAAAGTCAGAAAATTAATAGATTTTTCATCAGTCACTCAAGACATAAATCCAATATAAGTTGTATTGGCCCTCATTCAAAGTGATATTATTTTATACTAAAGTTCACCCAATACAAGGCAGAAGAGTTACTTGAGATTGAGGGTTAAAATGTGGTTTCATATAATAGTAAGAGAAGGCCTGGAGTAAAGTTCGTGCGGTTATGCTGGAAATATAACCCTGCCGGAAGTTTGTTCCAGAAAGAAGAAGTTGACCGAGAGAATCTTCCTCCTTACTAATGGAGTATGAAGGGAATGGAGATTATTCCTCCCTGTGTACGTGTCATGGCGTGTCCCAGTTGTAATGATCAAGTGTGGTGGGACTAAAGGATGTAGCTCTTCAGAAGACATGCCATGGAAATAGCGATCGAAATGGGTTGTACGTTTGAAAATAATTTATCACCAACAAGGCCGAGTAGACATATCTGAACTCTGTCACACTAAGTAAGTGAGAACTGGACAACTCAAGCCCAGATACGGAAGCAATGCACCATTTTCGATCTGATCTGGCTCGTGATGAATAGTCAACAATATAAACCTGTTAAAAAAAACAGTGAAAAATAATTTTGTTGCAATTAAAGTTATCAAAATCAGTGAATCAGTAGAAAAGTTAAAATCAACAATGATCAATGCCTATCTATCTATCTATCTATCTATCTATCTATCTATCTATCTATCTCCGTCTGCTCATCCATACCTCACCCAATTCCTATCTATATTTGAAAAACGAAAATTTATCATTATTCACCAAGCAGTGACTGAAAACCGTGATTGAAAAGTAACTCCCTATTTGATGGACTCTCCCGTCTTGTAAAAAATATCGTTAGCCGGGAGAGTCCATCAATCATAAAACAGGGAGTTACTTTTCAATCACACTGAACTTATGATCAACAAATTGTTTTTTTCTTCAGTTTTCGCGAAACATTTTACTACGCTTAATTTATCTGTGTATTCACACACACACACACACACACACACACACACACACACACACATATATATATATATATATATATATATATATATATATATATATATATATATATATATATATGTAGTTGGCCACTCGTATTCGAGGATACACTTATATTAGGGTGGCTAGCCAATCCCTACTGCAGACGGTTGCTCAGGCACATTTTTGTGTTTGTTCAACACCCACTGAGACCACCTGCGGTTTATACTGCAACTATGCTGAGCAGACCTTAGTTTCAGTTTCTGGGAAAGAGCGTGATATCTAGCGTGATCAACAGTTTGAACAACGCCAGCACGCTCAATACCTCGGTCACGATGACTTGTGACCGAGGTATTAATTTCAGTCACAAGGCTTGAGGTCAACCCGTGTTATGGTTTTCAGGTACTTTCCAAAGGTGCCGCACACTGGGAACGACTCCACTAGTTCGATAACATCAGGAAGAAGTCTCCTTCTAACCACACGTGTCCATATATATATATATATATATATATATATATATATATATATATATATATATCAAACATTTTCGTATTTTCTCCTCTGTCCTGGAAGTCGCTATAAGTTATTTGGGAAACTTCCCTTATTTTTGTTCTTTTGAAGATAGAGTCTCACAAAAGCTCTGCGTTCTTAGCTCTGTCTATTCCATTTCTGTCTACGTAACTTTCTTTCTCAAATGCACACACACACTTTTTGTTTCGCACCCAATTATTTCGTCTTCTCACTAATTTTCGTTAGCCTTCTTTAGATTCAAGCGATTCTCTCTGTGCGACTAAGCCTTGACTAATTAAGTGTCATGTCGGAGTGGTCAACCGTTTGCCACTTCACCGTCGCTGTCCACTTTTCCATTGCTCCCGCTAATATTCTCATTCACTTTATTTCTCTGTTTTTGTGCTACGTCCATTATATATGGGTGATCATGGTTCCCCACATTTTCACAGCAATCTGTATTATTCATAATTGCCAACAAAAACTATCTTTTCATTTTTTTTCCGTTTATTTATCATTATATTTTTGTCCCTTTTTTTTTTATTTCTTTTACATCTTCCTTCCACGATTTTGTTTTTAATTCTTCGCCATTTATTTATTTGTTTTTGTTTGATATTGTCGTTTCATAATTTCTTTTTATATCGTTATTTTTATATTTAATACACTAGAAGCAATAATATAATCTTTGTTATTTTTATCACAGAGTATCAAACAATGCAATTTTATGACAAAAGTAAAAAGGATGAAGCTTTATTTCGAAATGTCTACTAGAATTAAATAGACGGATCCTCCCGGAATTTAAGAGCGCGATTCTTATCTTACTCTAGATATTTCTTTTTTACTTCTTCGTTTCTTATTTTTCCACTTTTCTCGTTCTTTTCCACTCCCTCTCTTTTTCTAATCTCTTCGTTGTTCTCTCTTTCTCTCATACTCTTCTGAATACACATTTTTTATTTCTATTCTCGCACATATTTCTTTTCTCACTGGTTTATTATAGTTACTCTATTTTTTTCCTCTCCCTTCTTTTTATAACCGTTCTTTATCTTCTCTTACTTTTACCAAAATTTTCTCTTTTATTTTCTTTCGACTTTGTTACACATCAGATCCACCAGTCGCCACCATTTCTTCTCTAATGGACTGTCTCGAGCATGTTCAATTCCTTTCTTTCCCGTCTCTTCTCATCACATATCCAGTTGTCGCTCTCAACTCTCACCAACGAAAGCTTCTTTGTCAACTGAACACACTAGAAAGTCAAGTGCATTAGTCTCCTTACGCATTATTTAGTTGAAATCACACTTCTGATTCTAAAATGGCCGACATATACTTTTGAGAACCACGTGACACGTACGTATGATTTGTCTTCTTTGTAGATTGGTGGAATTTCTCTGTACAAATGAATAGATGTGCTTGACTCAGGATGCCAACGTCTGCTTTTGCTGTATTTGTCAGGATCTTGGCCAACTGAACTTTGACACGAAATAACACTAGAAGACCACACGCACAGAAAACAGCATTTTCTCCTATTTTATTTAAAAAAATTTTTTTTTTCAACCTTCTTCTTTTTCACAAACTTCTTTATGTTCTTTTCTTCTTCCGAAACTTTATTTTCATTCTTCAGTTGTAATTTACTATTGTCATTTTCATTTTGTTTTAATCTCCTTAAGTTACTTTCTTTGTATCATTTCTTTCTACTTTACTCTCTGTTGTCTTAATCTTTTGAGTAATCAATTCTTTTGTCTTTGCCTGGCTTATTCCTAGAACAGAGTCTCTACTGAGTGATATATACATAACTCTATCCATGGTACCATATTCCATGTGCTATCTTCTATATCTACAAAAGCCAGATCAAAACAAAAATAGAGTACCGTTATCATATTTTAGCGGTAGTTACCCAGTCCACACTCGCCACCCTTGATAGAGCCCAAAAGCGTTCCCGAGTCCTGTGGTTGACGAATTATGTTTCACCTCCAGCGTGATTTGGCAAGCTTCTCGCCGCCCCATCGCTACTTTTATGGAAAGGGCTCGGGCGAAGAACATTCCTTAGTTCCGCCATTTCTAAACTTCATGACAATGACCCATCATGCCATTTACATTGTAACAAAACACGCACATTACCACCGTATTCTATCTGTAAGAAGTAAAATTCCACTCGAACGACGGCCTCTCTAGCAAACCACAGCAGTGTGGAACTGACTCCCAGTAGGATGTTTCCTCGATCGCTACAATCAAGTCTAGTGTTGGCGTTATCTTTCCCTCCTATGCTTACTAAATGCCTCCTAACGTAACGGTCGACTTCGCGTTGCCCTTAGCCTTGTACAGGGTGAACCTCTCTCTCTCTCTCTCTCTCTCTCTCTCTATATATATATATATATATATATATATATATATATATATATATATATAGAGAGAGGTTCATCCATAGATAGATAGCAGCACACTTAGATAGACACAGATAACTATCAACAGAATGGGATATATAGGAAAAGAGATAGATAGATAGATAGATAGATAGATAGATAGATAGATAGCAACAACCTGAGATAAATAGATGTTTATGAGAATACAGGGATAGATAAATATCAACACTGACATAGGCAGATAGATAGATAGATAGATAGATAGATAACAGAATGATATTCAAACACACACACAGACACATATTAAGATATTACATTGAAAAGATGTAAAAATCGAGATTTTTGTGCTTTCTTTGTAATATCCTAAAATAAATAATATTGCTCTACTTTTAATTGAGCTCTCTTTTCAATTAAATGTTACAAAAGTTGGAATTGTACTCCATTCGTTCTCTTCGTACCTGGACACACACACACACACACGCATATATATATATATATATATATATATATATATATATATATATATATATATATATATATATAGAGAGAGAGAGAGAGAGAGAGAGAAAGAGAGAGAGATAGCAACAGACTGTGATACATAGTCAGTAACAGAGATAGATAGCAACCGACTGAGATACATAGTTTGCAACAGAGTTATATATCAATAGGCTGAGATAGATTGATAGATAGAAAGTAACTAATTTAAATATATAGATAGCCACAGATTGAGATATATAGATAGACAAATTGAGATAAACTGATAGCATCAATCTGAGATAACAACAGATTGAGTTAGATATATAGATAGGCAGATAGCAACAATCTGAGATAGATAGATAGCAACACACTGAGATAGATTGATAGCAATCAATTTAGATAAATAGCAGTAGAACATGATGATTTTATGATTAACAAAAGTATTTAACACTTTCAAACTACAAACACTTCGACAAAAATTTGAGACATTTCTAGATTAATATTAGAAAATTAATCAGAAGTCAGGAATCCGAGTCTGTAAACAAGATTTTAGTACATCACATAATATACAGTATGATGGTGTTAGGTCTGGTGTTCGTGATAGCCCCGTCGTCACATCAACCACTACCTAAAATAAAGAATATTAAAAGTATATATATATATATATATATATATATATATATATATATATATATATATATATATATATATATATATATATGGCTATATTTCTGAGATGAGATATTGTGATAAAAAAACTTGGGATTTGAGGTAAAAAAGAGATTACTTACACTGAGATATCTAGAAGAGGCATGGCACGTCGAACTAGAGCAATGTACCTCAGGTGGATGAAATGGCGGGAACTTTTCGAAATTCCAATCAGCTGAAGAATGGTGGAGCGTAGAACTGTCGAAACCTTTGAAAATGGCAACAAAGATGAGGACAATAGTCCAATCAATGTAAATAGTGCGAATAATATATATATATATATATATATATATATATATATATATATATATATATATATGTGTGTGTGTGTGTGTGTGTGTGTGTGTGTATGTGTGTGGATTATTTCTGTTTCAAACTAAGTTATTGCTTTTACATATTTTTATGCCGATCTTTTATCTCGACATTCATTTTTGCTTCTCGTCTTATTTTTCCCATCTTATCTATTTTCAAGCGATTGTCATCATTTTTTGGACGTTCGCTTTCTTTGCGTTCATTCTCTTCTCCCGGTTCTTCTCTCCTTCTTTCTTTTTTCTCCATCCTTTTTCCCTCTCTTCTTTTCGATTCCTTCTTTTCATCTTTACCACTCACTCTCCTTCTACCCGTTCGTTTCCCTGCTTCTTTTCGTCCTATTTCTGCTGCTCTGTTTCTTGTACCTCTATCTCCCCCTCCCCTGTATACCTGCTACGTTCCCTCGATTCTTCTCTCTCATTTTTCCCGCTTCCTTTCTCACACATTCTAATCTTTTGCAATCACCCAACACCCCGCTTGTTTTCCTGTCTGTAGACTTATTTATGTGTCATATTATTTGTGTGTGTGTGTTTTTTTACCTTCTTTTTCGTTCATTCTACAAATCTTCGACGAATTTGGTATGTAAATCCGATTATTTTCCATCGACTTACCTGCTTCGTAACCCATCCGCTAAAGCTTGCTTTCTACCAGCCAATCAAAATGAAAAAGCAAAAAAAAAAAAAAAAAAAAAAAAAAAAAAAACAGCGTATCAGCTCAGAGCAAAGGCTGAGGCCCATCTCCAATGACTTTTACTCGTCTGCTGCAATCCTGTAGTGGATTTCGACTAAGATTTTCATTTTTATTCTTTTCTTTATCTCTATTATCTTATGACTTAGAATGTTTATGATAATTCTCACGCGACTGTGTTGAAAATATCATGCTCAGTGTAACATTGCTAACAAAAATAAAAGGAAAAAATATTAGAGATGAAATTCTACACCAGAAACTTAATTAAAGGAGTAAATATATGCACGATTTCTGCTGTGATTTATTCTGTACAATTGGAAATACATAAGATAGGAAATTAAAACAAATATACAGATGACTATGAATAAGGCACGGCATCCAAGAAATGAATATAAAAGGGGGAAGAAGTGAGGGCATTTAGTCAGTATTGAGGAGCGTGCTCAATCTGAAGGAGACTCTAAAACGAGAGAAAGGAAAAGGCTTCTCTTCTTATTGTATATTTCATGTCTCTTTAAGATTTGACCAGTTATGGCTCTCCACAATTTCCTATCTTTTGTAGTTCTTATTAGGTTTTGTATTTTCATTATCTCCCCCATTATCTATACTGACATTTATTTCGACGTGCTCATTAGGTAAGTTACTCGCTGTTTCTTTCATGCCATCAATATGTCTTGTGAGTGGCAAATTGTCCAGCGTTCTTTCCTCTTTATTTATACCAGGAATATTGTCTTTTTCCCATAAGTAAGTATAAGTGTCTTTTTCTTTCCATTATCTATAAAACATAGTTACTCATATGTTCATTCCATCTGACGGAATGATTTTTTTTTTGTGGGGGTAGTATTATGGTGGCTGGCGTATTATCTTGTCGAGAAAGTGCGAAATTCCAGAGCAATGTAATATATTCAATTTCTAACAGTGATTAAAAAGTGCATTCAAATGATTTTTCTTGAACGTTGAGTGTTACTGTTTAATATCTTCCAATGGAGATATTTTCCTACCCTGTCTGGAAAGTGTTTTACTAGATGATAGAAAGTGCGATATTGAAAGCCGGACGCGCAATGGCATAGCAAATGATGCCTTTCAAAAGCTAAGCAATGTATTAAGAAACAATATCGTTAGACATAAAGAAATAAATATTGACCTGTTATATAATATATGTGTTGGGAATGCTGGACAGTCTCTTCACAGAGAAAGTAGACCTGAAGAAACAGAAAAGGTGGTTTTAGAGAAAGATGTTGCGAATAGCATTGACCAAACATGTTAGCAACGACAAAATTTTAGATAAATTGGAAACAAAAAGGACACTCAGGAAGAGAGAGTTGACATTTCTAGGGCACATAATGAGGAAACAGGGCTCGGAGAATGTGATACTCAGAGGACCGATTGAAGGCGAGGACAGTGGAAAACAACTCTTAGCTAACGTAGCGAGCGTCAGTAAATTGATAGTGGGTCAATGTTTAGGAGAGGTGACAAAATTATTAACGATAGGAAATTGTGGAGAGCCTTGATCACCAAAGACCTATCTGCGTGGGACACATCACATAGAAGAATATAAAGTCAACATTTAACTTCATTTCAGGGTAGGGTAGAACATTCAAATATTAGATGGTCAAAAAATTTCTTCAAATATTGTATGATCAATAATTTAGTTAATCTTTATATAAATGAAACCTTTTAGATATGTTCATTATTATTAATATTATTATTATTGTTGAGAGAACAGTACACCAACAACGTCACGCTGAGGAACAAACATACAAGCTCCACCCTCCAAAAATGAAAACAATTAGAATATTATCTATTTTATATATATATATATATATATATATATATATATATATATATATATATATATATATGTATGTATTTCCATTCATTCACGTCATCCATGACAGATTTTTTCTTTTTTTTTCTCATCATAATTTATGTTCCCCGTTAACAGTTCTGATGAGGGGATGAAACCAGTCGACTGGCGTGTATGTTTTTTTATTTTAACTCTATATTGGCCTATAATAAAAAGAATGTCTTGCATTTTATGACATAATACGTTTCTGTACTGCTTCAAACATATTTAAAATATTTTTTTATTAAATTCCAGTATAAATAATAAAAAGAAAATAATGAAAACAATATTAAAAACATACTTGATTGGGTAGGAACTTTGGTTCACTGGGAAATGTGCAAGCGAGTAATAATCCATCGTACAGAAAAATGAGTTATGAACTAACGAAGTTTTAACAAAATAGAAACATATTAAGAGGCATCATAATCTTCACACAAGGCGACTGAAATTTCACACACTCCTGGGTCCTCCTTTAAATTGGAATCAATTATTTCAGAATGACACTGACTCAAAGAGGCGTGTTATGAAGATATTGACATTGACAAAAAACAACAACCATATATTTTGAATATTGGATGTTACGTTACGATCAAGCCACGTAATCTCTAGATATAAAACAGAGGATGTTTCTTTGTTTGTCTGTCTTTTGTACAATCTAAGAGATAGTTTCTTAGCGTAAAGAATAAATAATTTTTGAAAAATCATTGATCGATAAAACCGACCAAAAATCGATAAATTTAACTTTTTCCTCTGATTTTATTCAAATTCGGTATGTAGATTACTTACATCATGACGAGCTCACCGATACCTTAATTTTTATTTCTACGCCATTGCGTTTATCGAAAAACTGCGAGAAACGAAAAATCGATTTCAACACAAATCGATTTCAACATAAATTTTAAACTAAAAACTCCCTCAATTTTCAAGCAATCGAATACAAACTTCAGTAAATTGTAACCAACAATAAGGTGATTGTCTAACAGTCATTTAACTTGATAAGTGAGTCTAGCCATATCGTGAAAACTCACGTAAATAGCGAAAATTGCTGATTTTTACTGGTTTCTTTTTTACTTTTCGATGATCTTTCAACCAATTTTCACCAAACTTAACAATTGTTTTATAAATGTATCCTCTTTTACATCCCTGGTAGCACACTGACAAATTGAATTTCAAAAACTCCAAAAGAATTCTTGTGTGAAGTGGGTCTTCCTGTTGCCTGTTTTATCCCTTCATGTTCTCGGCTAACTTCGATTGAATAAATACAGACTACTTCTGTTATATCAGTAACTGCATTAATTCAACATGTTTTTTTAATGAAAGTATTTGAAAGTAAATGAAGAAGATGGACTCTGTTACATCTAAACATGATGCTGTTTTTTTCTGATCGACCAGCAGGGTATGGCTACTCGTTAAAAATAATGTAAATGAAAAGCCTCAAGAATACAAGAACAAAGGTGGTTAAAATTTAATATAATGTGGTACACTGAGGTACAAATGTACTCAATACAATATAGGAATACTAAGCTCAGGACAAGAAGACAATAATATATATATATATATATATATATATATATATATATATATATATATATATATATATATAATGACTCCCAAATTAATAAGGGCAGACAGGTGTAACGAAGACTATTGGGAAGGAGGCCGATCAAAAAGAATGCGATTTAATTTATTCTATAAATACTTTTATAGAAAATGAATAAATAAATCGTAATCTTTTGTCCCAATAACCGTTACACATTGTGTCATGTTAGACTATTTCAAGCTTACAGCTTCCCACAGAATACCAGGAATTATAGAAATGAATTCTAACTACAACACAGACACCACGTTTGTTCTTTATAATGACTGCGATGGTCGTAAGTAATTTAACAAACAATAACAAATATGAACTTTGAGTATAATACTCAACACATTATCATTGGTGTATAACTGATACCTAAATATACCTTATACCTATATATATATATATATATATATATATATATATATATATATATATATATATATATAAAGGGCGTTCAATAATTTGGACCGATTTTAAATGTGAATTATGTTTAAGTGTCTAATTTAAGAACTTAAGTCTTTGGTAATTTCAACTGAAAGAACAAGAAAAACAAATCATTAGACGCTTAAACTTAATTCACATTTAAAATCGTTCCAAGTTATTGAAACAGACTTTATATATAGGAATAACGTAAATTTAGGCAGCAATAATTCTCACAAATATGTTTTGTTAATATATACAAGTTGTGTCTACTAATCTTTTTAATTAAAATTTTCAAATTTACAAATCAGTTCTTTTGTGATATTGCCAAAATTCATATTAACATTTATTTTGTAATTTTAGCCCGAGTAATTTTGAATGCTTATACATTTCTTTCCAACGAATGTTCTGTGAGTAGTTACGCAACTGATTTTTAATTCCGGCCTTCTCCCGTTTGATGGAACCAATTTTATGTCATACAAAGTGACGTCATATAAACGACCAAACTGAACTTTTTATGTGCGTGTGTTTTAATATTAAACAAACTTCAATATAGATCCCCAATGTCGGAAGACACCTTATTTAATGATGGCTGTTTTAATTTGTTTTGATAATAAACAATTAATTTAATTTTCTTGCTGGAGTCATGTATATTTATAATGTTTCTAAGTGAAGATTCGTCTTGCTTATAGTTACTATGTATTTGATTTGTGTAGAAAATATTAATGTTATTGTTTTTTATTCTGTATGTTCAGTGTTGCTATTGGTTACCTTAGAAAGAAAAAGTTTAATATAGTAATCTATCAGATTGTTTGGAAAACCGTTATTAAAAAAGAGTTTCTTTCACGTTATTATATTGATTAAAGAAAACCGGACGAAAGAATGAATTCTCGTGCACTCTCAGAAGGAAATTTTAACAACTATTTTATAACTGAGAGGACATTGGCTTGTAAAATTAAGATAGCAACAGTTTTTACTTGTGTTTTTTTATATGACGTTGTAGTGAATCTATTATTACTGGATCCACAAGAAAATCCAATAATAAGAGTTTATTTTTTGGTTAACTGATAAACTACATTAGAAAAAATGTCCGTCCTTTACTTTACTTATGAAGGGCATGGGAAGACGTCATTGGTGCGGAGGAAATGCCTCCGCCTCGGCCCTTTTCCTTGAAAAGTGGGAGGGATGAGGAGGACGAAGAGGAAAAAGAAAAAAAAACTTTCAAAAAGAACAGAAAACCGGGCAAAGCAGGGCGGAACGAGCCATGGAACATGTCAAGTCTCAATCCGCCCCGCTTAGCCAGCCAAAAACGAAGACCAGAACAAAGGTGAATGTAGGAGCCTCCCCACTTCCCTCGTCAGGGCTCCGCCAGCTTCTTCTTCCACCATCCTCCCCCAACCCATCAAAACATCAAAAAAGCGCAACCCATTTCCCAAGGGGGATGCCATTTGTTATATTGACAGTCAAACCCGTTAGAGGGACATTTCCTCCCAGAAGAAAGCTCACTTGAGGCATTTATTCAAGTTTACCTATAGCTCCGGGTGTTATCAAATAAATAAGGAACTCTGGCGAAAAAATGAAGGTCTGAGATTTCCTGGCCGCCGCCAGGGAATCGTTTACCAAAATAAAGATGTCTCAGTTTGAGTCACACGAACTAGAGTAAATTAAAAAAAAACCCAAAAAACTATGTTCTGCGACACTTTATATAGGCTATTAAATCTAACGTTACGTCGGTGGGGCTGTCGTGGACGGACAGATTATGTCCGACCTAGGTTCTGGGAGCGTAGTCGGTTTTTTGTCGTCCATAGATTTCCTGCCAGTGTATGTATAAAAGTATATCTGAAAAATCTCTATTAAGCTGGCATGCTTCAAAGCGAATGGCTTGAGGAATCGGAATAAGTCTTTCCGCCTGCTTCGGGACTTCTTGTCATTCGGCGTGGATGTGGCCGAGATCGATGAGGCTTAATTTGTTTGCTACGTCGATGCTAGTGTATTGTCTAACGAATATGTAGTCTATTCAACATACAGTGGCCAACAGGCCAGAAGTATTTCCTTGCTGCTGAAGCGTACCCTTAGCACGAGAGTAGACATTGTCTATGTCGTTGCAAGGGCTGGTTGATCGTGGCTGATATTACCGTGAAAAGTAGTTCGTTTCGGATCGTTGTAGTGTATGCGTCCAACGACTGAACGGAGTGTGTTTCATTTTTCAGAGGTGGGCCCCTTTCTGGTGGATACGGTGCGCCTAGTCAGAATGGGGGACTGGAATGCCGTCCCGAAACCCAAGTTGGATAGGAGGCGATGAACTAGCTATAGGTTGGATGATCGTAGCCTGGTCGATCTAATAGGAGAGTTTTGTCTCGTCGATAGATACGAAGACGATCACCCGGAGCGGGAGATGTGGACGGGCTCTTAAGTAGCCATCTCCCAGGTGGTCGGCTACCTGGATAGAATGTTAGTAGGAAGGGTTGATATAGATATGCTAGATTGTCCAACGTTCCACTGGTTAGGCTATTTAGTCAATAAAATTGTTTGTGCCTGGATGACTTTAGGCACTATGCTTAGACTGGCACGACAATGGAACTTCGATTCATTCTTACTGGACAGACGGGACTTCCAGCAACAGCTGACTAGTTTAGTGCAGCGAGAGTTAGTGGGGCGGTTATTGGGAATAAGTGGTGGGAGAGGCTTAACGATAGTATTAGGTCCTTGACAACCGAATTTCGCCATCGACTCGCTTTAGATAAGGCTAATTTGTTAAAGGCGGGATTGGGGAGATTCCCTAGGCATAAGCCTAGCTAGGCAGGTTCTGGAGCGATCCACTAGTTAGCGCTACCAGGCTCAGGCAGTAAGACATAGGTTGAACAATATCTCTAAAGAAGTTATGAAAATGAGTGCAGAATTGCGCAAGGAGGAAATATGTCGTGAGGTCGACACCCCGGATGGAAGCAGCCTACGGTCGACCAACAATATGTGTAGGGCGTTTCGACAGCATTTCCGGAACCGATTTAGCAAGGAACCTGGTTTCTGCAATGAAGAGTTTCCTCTCGTCGACAAAAGCGGTGGGCTGCGAGGGTGAGGTCACAGAGGGCTAAGTCCACTTGGCATTGAAAAGGGTTGACAGGGGCAAGTCCCCGGGACTTGATAGTCTGCCCTACGATTTGTACATGGGGCTGTCGCACATGTTTGTTCCGATTTTGATAGTGGTGTTCAACAACTGATTCCGATGGGGTACGTCCCCAACAGGAGTGTGATCACGCTGTTGAGAAAGGCCAAGCATAGTGGGGGGCATTTACACGATTACTGGCCCATAACTCTGCTAAACACAGAGTTAAATATTTTGGCCAAGATCCTGATGGAGTATTTGCAGTCAGTTGCCGAGATTCTGTTGGGACCGGAACATATTTGTGCTGTGAATGGCCGAACATTTCAGAGCAACCTGCAGCTGATCCGTACGATCCTATAGGGTGTAAAATATGACGCTGGAGCTGCTTTGATCAATTTGGATCAGTTCAAGACGTTCGATAGGATCGACCATCAATACCTGCAGTTTGCCGGATTAAACGCCGATTTCTGTAAGTGGATAAGCCTGCTATATCGTTCCCTCAGTGCTTTTGTGGCGCAGGTGAACAGAAAACGGTCAGGTCTGTCAGCAGTCACCTCTACTTCACGCTGAAGTACAGGGCATGCAAACCAGTTCTATGTGGAATTGGTGTGCCGCAGCGGAATTGAAGTTGTGCTGAAAGCACTTGAACGGTACGAGAAGGGTACGGGGTCCAAGATTAACCGCGACAAGTTTTCCGGTTTGCGGTTAGGTGCTTGGAAGTGTGTTGCTCTTCCGAAGACCTTCAGTTGGACTGACGGTCCCGTCCGAATCTTGGTGTGTGGTTCGGGTCGGGTCTCCAGCTGAAGAAGAATTGGTCGGGGCTACTGGAAACCGTCGGAGTGGAGTTCCGGACTGACTTCGTATGCGGTTTGTATGGTAGGGCTGAGGCATGCTCTGAGTACGTATTTCGCCTTATCCTTTACACCCTCCATGCAGGAAACGTTTCAAGGTGATTGAGCGTTTGCTTTTCTCTGTTTTGTGGTATGGAGGCAAGCCGATTGTCTGCGGAAAAGTCTGTGTCGCACGTCTGGGTCATGGAGTGCTGTGAATGCCACAAATAGAGTGTCATCAACATGCCTAGAATTTGGTTTTCCACGACGTTTTAGGACCGCATTCCCTAGCCTTATCATCACTCCTCCAGATTCTGAGGCTGAATGCCGTTGTAGCTCCGGAAACAGTCCGAATTTTTCCACGAGTTTCGGAAGACCTTGCGTGCTACTACGCAATCCAGTGACATTTCACAGCTTAGGAAGACAGTGTATCTGGATCTAGTACAGGAGGCTCCGTCGGACCCACTGTGTTAGCGTTTCAGCTTGTGGTGGACCGAGCTGCACCCTTTTTGGTCCTTGGCGCTAGCGGCGAATTACCTCAGTAACTCAGATTTCTCCTTTACTTGACTATTGACCTGGAACACGCTATCTCTCAATGAGGTGGGCTTCAAAGTGGTCTGGGCAGATTCACCCGACTTTCATCGGTGTGACTTTGGTTTGGAAGAAACAACGGCTACGCTTTCTACTACTATCCTCAGATGCGCCCGTTCTGGGATCCTGCCGCCGAGTTGACGGCTCGTATCGATACGAACATCTTGTGCCCATTGATCTCGCATACGCATTCGTGCGATAATGTATTTCCCCTGTGTTCTGGTGTGAGTCGGACGGTGTTTCTGATGCTGCCATCCGTGGCAAGGGTGTTGGTATGGATGACGTGGATGGAAAGAATCTTACGATTCAAACGTTATTTTCTTCAGGATCTGGTTGGATTCTTTCAGTATCAGCTTAAGGTTAAGATCAGAACTGAAAGGAGATTTCTTTTATCGACAAATTTAAACGGAAGTTGGTTAAAAGTGGCGAGCTTAGTTTGTGTGAATGAGTCCAGAGTTGATTTTCTTTTTTATCACCTTTTGACACAATCCCTCCCCTGGTTAAGCTAGACACTTTTGTTTACCTAGCTAATGTGAATAAGTGTTGTTCCCGGTCTGCTCCCTGCATTTTTCTTTTGTTATGATGCATGTCAAGATTTCCACCCTCTTCAATTTGTTTTTCTTCACACCCTCGTTTTAGCTTGACTCCATCAGCTTTTAATAATTCTTAACTCCCTAACTTCTTTTATCTCTTCCTTGCCACTAGCATGTGAGCTGCTTGATTCCGCTTAGCTGCAGAATACAGTAAGATCTCCTCTTTTTCTGTGGGGTGGACCGTTTCAACTAACATATTTTAGAGTCTGTCTATATTTCTGAGAAGAGGTATTATGTACAGTATTTACATTAATCGGACTATTGTCGTCATATTCGTCGCCATATTTGTCACAACGTTCCGGCCGTTGTACGCTCCGCCATTCTTCAGGTGGTTGTCCTCAAGGACACATGGCACAGTGGATAAAGGCGTTGGTTAGATCCAGTGACAGACCCAAAGAGTGTGAGTTCAATACCCGGTTAAGGCAGTGAACATTCAGAGGGAAAAATTAGCAGGAGATAACTGATAACTGACATCCATCAAACATGGCACGTGGAACTAGAACAGTCTACCCCAGTGATCTAAATAAAGGGTTCAGTTCGAAATTCCAACCACCTGAAGAATGCCGGAACGTACAACGGCCGAAACGTTGTGACAAATATGGCGACAAAGATGAGGACAACATATTTTAATTTCGTTATTGGGTACATCCCATCCTACCCGCACATCATGACATAATTTTATATATTTTTATATTAAAAAATAAAACAAAAAAAAACGACCAAAACAATTGTATATATTTTAGTGTCATGGGGGAGGGGTTGGTAGGGCCCCTGTAAATATGTGCTATTATGTCGTCTGCTGGATTGAATGGCGATATATGAGATCTTGTGAATAAATTGTAATGAATGAATTGGTTGTAAACCACAATATATATATGTAGGATAGTCAGTGATGACTAAACTTTAACCTCCCCCATTCGGCTTTGTGCCACATGAAATGTAAAATTTCAAAATAAAATACTAATATTTTCTACAAAAATCAAATGCATAGTAACAATAAGCAATACGAATCTTCACTTTAAAAACATCATAAAGAAATACACAACTCTAGTTGAAAAATCATGAAGATTATATTATTTATTATAAAAAATTAAAACTGTTAAGCTCATTGTCAAAAATAACAATTCACCTGCAAGATCCAAATTACAGAGAACCAATATTATTTGCGATTTTGCATGTCTTCTAAAAGAGATGTGTTTCTAAACAATCCAAATTTGTAAATAATTATATTGGATGTACTATAGCATGTTTAATAAGAAGACTGACATTGCATTTCTCTGACCAGAGCTGAATTAGGTCACATTTAAATATCTGTAATATACTCGTTGATAATACAAATACAATAGCGTCATCCACATGTACAAAAAGCCTAAAAACAATGGAAGCAGTGTTAATAAAAAGGAAAAAAAAATCATCTCTCAATAATATCAACTATGAACACGGCCACAGTGTGCTGACAGTTTCTGGAAAATAAAACATTCCTATAACTCTAGATACATACATAAAGCAATCCATACATTCAGTTAAAATTAAAATAAAATTAATCCTTGATAATGGCTAAAAATACAGCCGAAAGTACTTGTAAAACATTCGGACAATTTTTATATAATTCATGTCATGAAAAGAAAAAAAAAACATACGAGCAGTACATTGTCAGTCGTGTACGTGTACGTGTGTGTGTGTGTGTGTGTATGTGTGTGTGTGTGTGTGTGATGAGAAATATCTGTGTAAAAATGTCAATAAACAATGTGGGTGTGTGACATGCTTCAGATGTCTATAGGCTGTCTCTCTCAGTATATCATCAAAAGGAAAATTAATCGACTGCTAAAATTACCTGAACACAAAGATTTAAATTGAAAATTTATGATAAAAAGCGATATAGATAAAAGTGTCTGAGATTCAGTAGGAATCATTCAGTCGAAAAATCGCCATACTTGACAAATAAATAAACAAAAATGATAGTAAATTAGAATCACAGTGAATGAAAGTCAAAGAAAAGGTTTATGCGAAAATACAAAAGCGATTATAAAACAAGTCTCCTTCGAGTTTCATATCCTAGCTTTTCCTATAAACAATATATTAAGTGGAGGGATTTAATTAGTCTTCTGATCTTAAATTTATTTTGCAAAAAGTATCTATCTATCTATCTATCTATCTATCTATCTATCTATCTATCTATCTCAATCAGTGTCTTATCTTATTTAAGTATATATTTATCTATCCATCTGTCAGTCTCAGTGTATTCCCATCTATCTATCTATCTATCTATCTATCTATCTATCTAAAATACACATATATGTCTATGTGTGTGTGTCTGTGTGTGTGAATGTGCGCGTGTCTTTAAAGACGACAGACAACTTACTGCGATTTTTATTTAATTAAACTTTATATTTAATTTTTCTTGTGGTGGAACAAGTGTTTTTCTTTTCTGGACACAGAGTGTGTGGAAACTGTAGAATTTATATATATATATATATATATATATATATATATATATATATATATATATATATAGTGGAAACTGTAGAATTTATATATATATATATATATATATATATATATATATATATAATTTTCCACACACACACACACACACACACACACATATATATATATATATATATATATATATATATATATATATATATATATATATATATCGTAGAAGTCGACTGGTGAGCGAATAAAACCACCTCTCATAATCAAAAACAAGTTCAAGAAATCCCTTTGCTAAATTTTTTTTAGGAAATAAAACATTGCATAGTGATAAAACCAACTTTTAACTTTTAACTCGCAGTTAGCCATCGAATTCGTGTTACAAAAAAGTTGAAACGGCCAGAGACCAAGTGAGCTTCGGTTTTTATATGCAATTTTCACTTTTCTAGAATTATGTCCAATGCAAAATCGCTGGTCCATCACTCCTAAGAACTTTCCTAAAAAGCACTACGTCTCCCTCACTTTCAATTGTCTATTTATGCGTGTGGCATATATAGAATACATTACTGTATTTTTTTCATATATATATATATATATATATATATATATATATATATATATATATATATATATGCTGATCGTTGTCTACTATGAGAAGCTCATCAGCTCTATAAAATGTCTCGTATTTCATCCTACTGGGTGATATACCAATCTCCTCATCAGCTGAATAGCTGGCGGTTGAGCCGATTTAGACGGTGGTATCCTGCGTCAGGTTGTACTGGGTAGCATGTTAATGGTATAATATACATACATACATACATACATACATACATAATGGCTGCCAGTCGTTTCTGAGTATCCCTCTTTTTTACGGCATCTAACAAATTCTGGCTTCAGACGTCTGTTCAGGAACATTTCTGTTTGTTCAACACCTAATAATCCTAACATGTGGTTTGTCTTGCAATTAAGCTGAGCTAACCTTAGTTACAGTCGCTGGGGGAGAGAGCATAATCTATGATGGTCAACAACTTGAACAAAGCCAATATTTTCAAAACCACGGTCACGATGGTATGCGTTTCCGTCTGCCCAATTTCATGTGCAAGTCTTGGATTAACTTGTAACATGGTTTTCAAGCACTTTACAAAAGTGCCGCACACAGGGATCGAGATGGTGAGATTCCAACTTTGATTTCCCTGTCAGAAAACGAACTTTTATCACTCGGACACAGGGGCATATATATATATATATATATACACACACACTGACATATGATGGCTATCATTGTTTGACCTACTTATTTTTTAAAATATGTGCCTTTGAAACATCACAGTTATTTTTAAACATATGAAACAGCGTTGGAATCATGAGATACATTCATTTTGTTGTCATTAGGCCTATTTTTTGTGATCATTTACATGCATTTAAGCAAAACAGCTGTTGGCAAACTTTTCTACAAATGTCACATGGATTTTCAGTCCTTAACTCTATTTTCTCGTTGGTTTGGTTTGGTTTTGTTTGTTTTACGTCATATCAAGCCATTGGATTATTTAATGCCGACATTTAAGGTTTTCATAAATAAAGTCTTATATTTTAACGTTTATTTTTTTAAATCGCAAGACTGAAGTTTACTATAGTTAATTTTTTAACAGGTGTTGTTTTTTTTAAATCAGTTTAATTTCTCTTAGAAACATGAATACATAAAGTAAATCAGTATTTTCTAAAACTTCTTTTAATTTCATTTGGTGGTATTTTAAGCGGATTGTATTAAAATCGCTAAAGTTTGTCAGTATGTGTTTTATGGTGAATGGATCTTGGCATATCACTCATACCAGAGGATCTTCTTTTTTAGTATATACAAATGGATTATGCTGTTTTGTAGTTGGTCAGTGCTCGGGTACGCTGACTTCGCATATAAATTACTGTTCAGTCGTTACACAGAAAATAACTACTGAGAACATTGCAAATGAGATTATGTCCGCCAAATATATGGTCTGGAGGTTCTACATGAAGAAAATTTCGGGCAATTCCTTTCAGCTTTCCTTTTGCTATCTGAGAACACTAAAAAAAAACTTTCAATCTTGATCCATCCTGTGCCAGGTAGTAGCAGCATGTGCATTGACATCTGACTCATGTGTACAAAGTACAGTGATTTTTTGCGGCTATAACGCTATTTTGTTTTCGGGGCTATTCGCTTTCCGTTAACAAGCTCTCCATAAAAATGGTGTTTTTGAATCGTGTTGTCGCTCATGCGAAGAAAATGACAACTCCAACAAAAATACTTTTCAGAATTGTTGCTTCAGTTCTGTCGAAGTACTCGAAGCAAAGTTTATTGATTAAAGCGCTCAATCTATTTTAAGTTATATATATATATATATATATATATATATATATATATATATATATATATATATATGTGTGTGTGTGTGTGTGTGTGTGTGTGAGAGAGAGAGAGAGAGTGTGTATGTGTGTGCTAGTATAAATCAACATATATAAAACATATATAGAATATGTAGATATATATAGATATGTAAAGCATATATAAAACTAAAACTTAAAATAGATGAATAAATATATATTTATGAGTCGGTTCGTGTGTACTTGTGCGCGATTTTTGAATGAACTGACGTGTTGCTGCAATTTTTATTTAGATATACAAGTATGTACAAAATTGAAGAGATTTCATATATATATATATATGTGTGTGTGTGTGCGTGTGTGGTGGGTGTATGTACATACGTATCTAAGCGAATCTCTTCGTATTTTTTGCGTGTTATTTTTTTCTTCTTTTATTCATAGCTATAGATACAAGAGTGCGCCTTTTTCTATCATGAATACCGTTTGTACATACTTAATACTTATCCTCAAATTAAGGTTTTCTCTTTCTTTGATGCAATTACGAATGGTGAATAGTGTACCGTCGCAAGGCAATCAATTTCAGCCAATAAACAAAAATTGAGTAATGAACAGACAAATAAATTCAATAACAAATCGAAAAGAAAAAAATGGAGGACGTTGGATCATTGGATGTGATTTGGTGGGGAAAATATGGCGAAGCAGACGATAAAACAGTTTTTGATTGGTCTCACAATTTCATCTTTATTTGAAAACCTCGGAAAAATGTAAACGAGACATTTATTACTTAATCGCCTATTCATGTTTTGTGTTATCTTTCACGACCGTTGTTAAAGAAAATATATATATATATATATATATATATATATATATATATATATATATATATATATATATATATATATATATATATATATATATATATATATCTATAAATATTCAAGATAAACCTATGTGAAAAAGATAAAGATATTGGCAACATTGGGATAATATATTTTTACGAATAAGCACATTGTCTCCTTCTCCCATTACATATGTCTACCTTCTTTTTGTCGTGGACAGTCAGGGCGACAGAGACAGAAAAACAAGAACACAGATACAAAATCACAGGAGAGCTGATTAAACTAGATAAATACGGGCATATTTAATATCGTTCTATATTTGAAGAGTTCGAATGCAAAACACGATAAATCCAATTTCTTGAAACTGAGAAAGATTTTTTATATATAAATTATATTTGCCTTCATATATCTATCGCAGTCACATTATATCTATCTATGATATATTTTTATCTATCTATGTTATATATTTTTTTATTTATCTAAACCTATTTTTATCTGTCTATCCATCTTTCTGTGTGTACCACACACACAGACACACACACATATATATATTGGTATCTGATATATATGAAACTATATCTCAGTATATTCATATATCAATTTCAGTTTATTTTTATGTTACCCTCTAGCACAATTAGATTTTATCTATCTATCTATCTATCTATCTATCTATCTATCTATCTATCTATCTATCTGTGCGTATAAGTATATATATATATATATATATATATATATATATATATATATATATATATATATATATATATATATACGATTGCGTCAATCATGAAACATCCTGTCGCCACTGAGTGTTGACTTCATGTTCACTTTTATACTTATATTTACATACGCTCTATCTTTGATATTGAGGAATTATAAATATAGCACACCTTAAAACTAGATTTCTTCATATATATATATATATATATATATATATATATATATATATATATATATATATAAGTGTGCGTAGAAAGAAATATCAATAGAGACAAAAGAGAAACATTTCTTTACCAAAGCGTTTCGTCCTCTGATGGACTTCTTCAAGTGAAATGTTAAGATTTTATTTTGCAAATATTTTTATATACAGATGGAAAACTGAATAAAAAAAAACAAACTACAATATTTTCTCACATTCGTTTGTTTGGCATTAAATTTCATGCCTTGAAATCCTCCTTATCTGGAATTTCACAGTTAGAGTGTATATTTATGAGAGTTTATAAATATAAAAATATAAAAACAACAACAAATAACTACAATTTTTTTTCTGTCTATAAATAATTGTTCCAAAATAAAGTATTTACATTTGTCTTGATAAAATCCATTAAAGGATGAAACCTGTCCATAAAGAAAAAAAATCTCCTTTTATCTTTATATATATATATATATATATATATATATATATATATATATATATATATATATATATATATATGCTGTATGCAATGAAGATGAAAAACGATTCAAATATCAGGCTAGCTAGTGTCCTTCACACGAATATCAGAGCTGAGAGATGAAGCATGTATTTGTCCTAACCTCATATGTGTTTACGTCAGAAGAAAATTTACATCGGATGACGTCATTAAACAAAATCCAGAATTACTATTTTTTATACACTAGATTTATTTTTTTTTGGCCATGCAGCATGAATGTTGCAAAAATTCCTATTAAATTTTTTCTTATTACTTACTGAAATTATTTGCAGCCTACTTTCCAAAACAGAAGGATAACAAATTTAATATATAAAAAAAAAAAAAAACTATTTCGAGAATTTGAAGATTCTATTTAAAGTTCATATTGCTTCGGTGTTATATTGATAAAAAGCTGTGATGATGGTAATATTAATAGTTTCCTCATGAAGAATAAATCCATATTGATAGGGCGGTTTAGTTTCGGTTAGTATTTGTAAATCATTTCTCTGAAAAATAATTTTCAGGTTAATAGTTTTGTCAAGTCTACTAAATGTTATTGCTGTTCATAATTTCGACTGGAGTTTATATCCTAAAATTTTGTTTGAAATTGTGTGAAATATCAAGGTCTTGGCGATGTCGTTAAAATATCTTCGTGTTACAGATCTTACTGTTGCTACTGTTGAAATTTGCTAGTTTCTTCGTTTCTGTTATTAGTACAGATATACTGTGGTTCTCTAGTACCATTCCACAAGGATTGAAGAAGTATAGTCTTCGCTAAAAGCTACAGGTATCATTCACTCAAAGACATTATTAACTATAGATCTGAGAAAGCCGTTGTATACATGTGACAAATTAAATATTACTGAACGACTTTGGTGCCATTCATTGCATCTATATGAAATTTCTATATCTAATGAGGCTGTTTACGAACATGACTCATAATTTAAGACAATTTGTTTGTTAAATAAAATTATATAAAAAAGTGATCGTATTGTTCTTTTTAAACTAAATTTACAATATATATAAATATACATATATATATATATATATATATATATATATATATATATATATATATATATATATATATATATATATATATACATATATATATATATATATATATATATATATATATATAGGTTTTATTTTGCAACTCTTGTTTCGTGACGAAACAAGAGTTGCAAAATTATGGAAAATGAAGCATAATATACATTTCAAAATACATATTTGCGGTTTCTCGTTTCTTTTTACTATATATATTTTAAATATATATATATATATATATATATATATATATATATATATATATATATATATAGTGTAAAGAAAAACATCAAGTCTATTTCATGCTTGAATGCAAGCTTAATTACATCTGATGGCCTGAAATTTGCATTTATAATTTAAACAAAGATTGTTGTATACATTGTCATTCTTATATAGTACACACGCTCTATCCCGGATATTGAGTGCTTTTGCTCATAAATATAAATATAGAATTCCATAATGCTACATACATATATATATATATATATATATATATATATATATATATATATATGTGTGTGTGTGTGTGTGTGTGTGTGTGTGTAATAAAACATTCTTTCAAATTGCTGTGGCACCATGCATCCAGTCGATTTGAAAGATAAATTTATAGATATATGATTTGCTTTTTTACGGTTTATCAACCATTCGAGGATTATTTAAGGCCGAAATGTATTTTAGGTTTTAAGAATAATTCTTTCTTTTTTTTTTTTGCAAGAGGATTGAACCGCCATGCATTCAGGCGATTTGGAAGAAAGAAAGAGAAAACGAAGAAAAGGAAAAGGAAGAAGTAATACGAGACGGGTCATAGGCGAACACACACACACACGGCTTAACAGACGGGAATAAGAAAGAAAAGGGTTATTTTTTATAAGTATCAAATGTCGAAAAGAGTTTCATTTCAATGACAATGAGATTGAGTGAACGAGGAGGTGTTGGTACGAGAAAATATCTAGGCCACCTGCGAACAAGCGTTGACCGATTTCCGCTTATCCGCGAAAAATGGAATTGTGTTATCAAGAGATGTCACCAAATAAGAAGTCCACTTTGGAGCGTTAGGTTTTGATAATTGACGAAACACAGGCGTGGCTTGGGGCCTTGGCTGGGTATGGAAAATTAAAATCCCACACAAGTAGTTTCACTGGCTAAGTTTATTTTTTGACAGAATAGACTTTTGCTTTGCGATAATAAAATTTTGTTATCAAACACATGAACCGAAGGAAACTGACATATTTTTATTTCTGCTTTGGAGACGCCAAATTGGCGAAAAACTTGGAGAAAATTCCTTTCTTAGACCATGTCAGATAATCCAGCTGTCCAGTGCATTACCGATAAACTGCTTGACGAACGCCACGTGTTGAACAGAGAGTTGTCACATTAACCGTCCATGATAATAGCGATTTGAAAGAAAGAAAAGAAAGAAAGAAGAGAGATCATTATTTTTTTTTAGTTAAGCAAGGTATATTTCTTTTCCAAAATAAAGCCACGGGTTGTCCATGCCCGACTAAGACGTCATTGGCCAAGTGGTGATCACATGACGCACGAAAGAGGAGGGAAGATACCCGACCGAGACCTCATTGGCCGAGAGTGGTCACGTGACGCCCGAAGAAAACAGTCAACGCCCTATCCAGAGTATAAGTATGAGAAGCCGCTACGAAGCAGTGGGAAGGGCAGTTCACGCCCCTCAGAAGCATAGTGAGAAAGTGGGAGTGAGAAAAGAGTTACCAAAAATGGAAAAGAGTGGAAAATCCCTAACCAGTAATAAGAAGGGTGGATATGTATTTAGAATTATCGAAGAACCCCTGACGCCAACACACCCACCCCGATTTTGACGGCGTCAATAAAAACGAAGCCCCACCAGACAGAAATCAGTTCGTCGGACTCTGGCAGGCAGAGTTAGTTCAGTTCGTCGGACTCTGGCAGGCAGAGTTAGTTCGCGCCCCGACGGCAGAGTTGAGTGCCCAGCAGTTCGCGCACCGACGGCAGAGATGATAGATCAAGATAGCTGACCAAGATTCACGCAAAATTTTGTACTCTTCTTCAACCAAGAACAATTAGTTTGAAGAGCGACTTAGAACCAGACCACAGAAATAAGTTTTTCGACTTTTGTCCAAAGACACACCGAAACACCAATTTCTTAGAGAGCAGACAACTTGAAGCGTTAAAACTTGCCTAGCGAAAGCGACGTGCCTCAATCCACAGAACGGGTCGGGAGGTAAATGCAGTCCTATGTACCGAACAACTAGACATAAAAAGTTTGTTACCTTTTTCTTTGATACTTTGAACTTTTTGAGTTTTCATTTTCTTTTCTTTTATGCGTATTTGTGTGTTATCACCCCCGTTGAACTCAATTTGCATTACGGCCCCAACCCCTGTTTGATCTCGTCTGTCTAATATCAATTCACAACGTGGGTAGGCAGACTGGAGATCAGTGCAGTTACCTTGCTAACCAGGCGTTGGAAGCAGGTTGGGAACGGCGAGGCTGATATCAAATCTAACCAGATTCCTACCCGAATCACCAAAGGGTTAGAACGTCACGTTTGGAGCAGCGACACCCGGACGGAGCAGCGAGGATCGAACAGCTGGCGCCGTGGCGAAGACGTCACAATTGGTGCTGTTTAGGGACATCACATCTGGTGTCGTGACCGGGATAGGACCCTGGAACGACCACGTCACAACTGGCGCCGTGGTAGATCAGGATAGAACGTCACAGTTGGCGCTGCAACCGGGGGACGACGTCACATTGCAAATATGCGGACCGCCCATTGATTTGTAATCGTATCTAGGAGATTAAAACCAAAAAACAAATCCCAACAAATAGATCATGGAAAATAACGAAAAGAACATCAGCCTGCAACAATCAATCCAAAAACTGTAAACTATGCCTGGAGGAAAAATAGCCATAATTAATTTCCTAGACCCAAATAAACTACAACGTAAACGATCAAATCTCATCTCAAAATGTAGACGCGAAAACAGAATTCTACTACGTTACTTAAAAATGGTAAGCTGAAAACAAAGAAGAACAAATGAAAATATTTAAATAAAAATAAAAAAAGAAGTAAAATAAATTAATCAAAAGAAAAAGTATAAAAATTAAAGAAAATAATACACAAATTAACAAACCACTAGGATATCAAAGGTTTATTAATTTGAAAACGTTCATGAATATTCATCAACCTGTTGAAAGCTCCCCAGGTGGTTTAATATATATATATATATATATATATATATATATATATTTTTCTTTTTTTTTTCTATATTTTGGAATATTACATCCGAACATGTGTAAAACACCTACATAAATGTATTCATGTTTCGATGAAATATTATCATCGCATCGCATCAGGCGTTAGTAAAAAATCCTAAAATGAAAAATATTGCTCTATTTTTGTATTGAGCACTATTTTTAAATTAATGATGCGAACGTTTGAATTTATATTTGATTCCTTCTTATATAATGCGAATATTATCAAATTAGTTTTATTGATTTTATTGATCGACATTTTCAAGGAGGAAATTCCGTCCGAAATTGTTCGAAGTTCATTTTGATTTCGTAAGAACTACCGTCCAACCTTTCGACATTGTTAAGTTATCATCAGGTTAGGAAGAGACAAATGATGATATTCGAGGTACTAGTGAGTGTTGTAATATCGGCAATATGTGACTTGTGTTTATTATATAGATTAAAGAGTGTACGGGATGAATTGCAAGAGATTTGCGGATATATAGTAGTGGAAAGTTTATAGATTATAATTATTATCGTATAAAGAGTCTATAGCGGGGGTAAAATATAGAAAATTAGAATTAGTTATAATGTAGACATTTGAAGAGTTAGAGGGGAGTGAATATTATAAAAATATTGTAGCTAATTAAGTTAAACCTATATTATAGAAATTTGAATTTGTCTTTATGTCGACATTTTCAGCACTAATTCGTTTCTTCTGATTCAATGGATGCCTTTGATTATTGTTTTTTATCATTCTATTTTTTCTTTTAAACATAAGTCACACCTACCTCTAAGTGTATTTAGGAGCACATGCATAACCTATATATTTTCCAAATTATATGTGTGCTTAAACCTTTCTTGAATTTCCAAATTTTTTTGAAAGAACTGTATGATGTTTGAGTTTAGGGTTAGATAATGAGTGCCTATGGGTATAAAATCTCTGTTTCCATTCCTCCACCGAAATTCCAATATAAACATTATAATTTTTCATATATTTGCATTTTCCCTTTACTGGACAATTTCATTTAGATTTACAAGTACAGGGGTATTCAATACCAGGTTTGTTATTTGTCACATAGGAATTTCTTAAAATATGGTTATTGTGTGAGTTAATAATTTTATACATCTTGTTGGTACATGAGTAGCTAATCTTAATCATTTTCCTATTAGAGATCTTACATAGAGGATTATATATATATATATATATATATATATATATATATATATATATATATATATATATATATGGATGTTTTTTAGTCAACGTTAGACTAGAGTTAAAGGTGCATTTCAAATATTAATATTATAGTATATATTTTAAATATTAGAAATACGACGTAATCATATTCAACCGACCCTTTTTGAAAAAAAAAAAATCTTTGTGTATAAAATTATAAATTATCGGAAAAATAAAAATGACAAAACTTTTGTCATTAAAAAAAATCAAACGACATGCGAAAAACGGATGCCATCAACAAATAATCAATGTTAACTACAGTTAAAATTAATATTTCAAATATTAATTTTTAAATTAGAATAAGTAGACACATAGGAAAGATTGCCGTAACACAATCATCTGGATGAAACAAGTTTAGCAGCTATGTATTACTAGATGTTCGCTTGCGAATGTTACAGTTGAGAGACATAAAAATATAGCGAGGGAAAGGGAGTTATATAGAACGAATGAAATGTTTGCTGTTCCAAAAAGCATATTACGCTGTAAAATTCGGATTAAATCTTGCTGATTACAATGATAACACGAGAAACGTTTAAAACGAAAATGTCTCAGACATTAAACTTGTTATTCTGCAAATTTTTATGTTTATTTGCTTAATTGCTTAAAATAGCAAAGACATCTGAATTACAAAGAATAATGAAATCCGAATATTAGTTTCAAGGGTTTTTATAAATGAACCATTTGAATGAAGAAAGTTAAAACAGCCTTGTACAACTTTCTTGAGAAAAGAAAATTATCATGCTTAAAACCAGCAAAAACAAACTTAGCGTTCAGACAACCGATCTTGCTGTCATATTTTAATTCGATAATCCCAAGGCATTTATTTGAATGTATGTTCCTTATGCTTCACTAAGGAACTACAATGCATATTTAACATTTGTTATATTTAGAATTTGAATGCCATTTAAATTATTTAACGAGTTAATTGTGTTTATCTTAAGAAAGAAGACAGAAAAGTTCTTCAAGAGAAGAAATCAAATTATTAGGAAAAAGGAGTAATGCAACTGTAAAACAAAAGTAATTGCCAGATTTGGATGAGAATCCAAAAACAGATATTCCACGTTTTAAAAGGTCAAACCCCGCTAATTTGCTTTTAAGAAACACCCACATTAGTACAATTTTAACGCGTTATCCAAAAGGTCTTAAAAATAGCAGCAGTTACTATTATTTTTTATATGAGAACAATTATGTACACGTATTATAATAATAATTCATAACATACACTACATTATAACGTCGATTAACGTTCTCTTTTATTAATAACAATACGTTAATTAAATCGGATATAATCAACCAGTACAATAAGAATTAAATCGGATATAATCAACCAGTACAATAAGAATTAAATCGGATATAATCAACCAGTACAATAAGAATTAAATCGGATATAATCAACCAGTACAATAAGAATTAAATCGGATATAATCAACCAGTACAATAAGAAAGCAAAGCAAAGTATCCGTAAAAATATTTACCAATAACACAAAATACTGTATCACATAAACCGTAAAAAAAAAGAGTGAAAATGCTATATGCATGAAAAACAAAAATGCAACAATAAAATAATTTTTGATAATGGCAACATGAAAGGCGAAATTGTTACTCAGACATTGCATCAGGAAAATGGTTTCAGATACAGTAAAAAGTAAAGAGAATCTCCTTAGCAAAGAACTTTCGTCAATTTGCTTTAAACTTATATGAACTAAAAATTGGTGGTTGAAACATTCAACACACACACACACACACACACACACACACACGCAAATACGCATACTATATACGCGCATATACAACAAACACGCACGCACGCGCCCACACAAACACATTATCTTTCTCTCCTTCTTTCTTTCTTTCTTTCTTTCTTTCTCTCCCTCTCTCTCTCTCTCTCTCTCTCTCTCTCTATATATATATATATATATATATATATATTTATATTTATATAAGATGCAATATTCAAGTTTCAAGATTCAAACAAACTGAGGTCGACATCGAAAGGCGTGAAAGCTATCATCAAAGCATATATATATATATATATATATATATGTGTGTGTGTATGTGTGTGTATGTGTGTGTGTGTGTGTGTATTCTGTGTCAATATTTGCTTACCTGTATGAAGAGATTGACGTGGATTTAGCAACGGACAGGTGTATGTTTAACTTCCTAAATCAACAATTTTCCCTTAAACATCATAGGATAAAAAATGCTTTAATTCTTGTTTTTAGGAGTGCAGTAATTTTAAGAGATGTGCGAATTAACAGGTGAAGCGTCTGACACGTTTGTTACCACATGCAATATTTTATCAAGGTTTGAACTCGTGAACGAAGATTTAAAAATATTTTCCACGACAGTTACAATGGCACAGCCCATGCAAATCACATAAGAGACAAGTGGAATAACTGTCAGTAGCGCCAAAATGCTTTGTGATGCTCATCAATATACTTATTTATCTGTCTGGTGGTAGTCGATTCTTTAGCATACACGGCTCTTTTTCATCAATTATTATTTTGTATCTAGAATTAACAACAAGGAATGAAATAAATTATTGCGAATGTATATAGCCATCCACAGATAGACAATTCTCAGCTCCTCAGTGTGGTTAAAAGTCCGATTGCTTCTAACCGGAATCGAAACCCGACAGATTTGTCATCAGTCAGATATCTTACCTCTAGGACAACGTCGCATGGCAGAAGAGAAAAGACATTTTAACCTCATTCTCTATTCAAAACACGCCAGCCTGGCTGGCTGGCTGGCTGGCTGGCTGGCTATCTATCTATCTATCTATCTATCTATCTATCTATATATATATATATATGCAATCGGTGGCCTGACGATTGCATCTAGCATGAAACAGTCTGTCGCCTCTAAGTGTTGACTCCTATATTCACTTTTATACTTACACATGCTCTATCTCTGATATTGAGCACTTTATCCCATAAATATAGCACATCTTAAGACTATATTTCTTTATATATATATATATATATATATATATATATATATATATATATATATATATATATATAATACAATGAATCATTCATACAAAAAGTAAATTAATAAAGTTGATGATATAAAATGACGAAATAGAGAGAGAGAGAGAGAGAGAGAAACAGACAGACATACAGACAGACAGATTTTTATTTGAAAACAGCTTATTCCAACGTGCACCCGATATATATAGCCAATTAGTTAGTGAAAACAGTTTCATCCTAGATAGTTTGGCCTTGTACCAGATGTAGCTGCAATTATGATATTAATATGCTTGTTTTAACGCTATGGTTATAAAATCCTTATGTAAAGTAAAGTTCGATACTTACTGGAGACGCTACAATCTGAAAATTATGCCAGTATTAGCTAAGCATAGCAAGAGCCATTAGTAATGTGTGTGCGTGTGTGTGTTTGAGAGAGAGAGAGAGAGAAAGACAGAGAGATAGTGAGAGAGAGAGAGAAATTCAAGCATTTTAGCGTTTGCACTTGTTTGCATTCATCTTGTTTGTTAGTCACTGAAACGCATAGCTTTTAGTCCTAAAATTCCGTAGAGCTCAAATTTGTCATTAAGTTTTCTCTAATTTTCCATGAATAAATGAAATTTATTTCAATAGCCTGTATGGCCAGGTTGAGAGTAAAAAAATCGAGCTCAGATTTTAAGTCAAAATATACCCAATTTCTCATTCAAAATAGCTTAATTTGACATTATTAAAGAATAGTTTTGCAAGTAGGCACAAGTTCATAGCTAAATGGCTGTTTGTAAGATACAATTTTATTGACTAAGCGAAATCAAATTGAAATTTCATACCTGTTTATGAGTGTTACATATTCCAGATGTAGATCATGCATAATTTATATATATATATATATATATATATATATATATATATATATATATATATATATATATATATATAAGACAGACATACTAATATGAATATATGTATGAATATCTGCACAAATTTTATGAATATTCTATATGCATGTATATAAAATTCCACGAATATTTATTTACCAAGACGTATGCCCATATGTGGCTGTTTGCTGAGTGTGTTTGTGTGCGTCTGCTGTTATAAAGTCTGAATAGAATGTCTTGAAAATGCATAAAAGATAAGGAATACGAAGCAATTTTCGAATTGAAAGAAGCCAAAGAAGCGAAAATGAATTTGAAATCTTTGCATCATATCCACACCCGGGTTCAGACAAGCACACATTTGGAAACAAGCAGAAATTGGGGAAATACTATTTATGATGCGAAAAAAAAAGAGAGAAATGGCGGCGCCGTAGTGAAAGAAAATGAGGAACAAATGGGGAGAATTATGAAGAGAAGGAAAGAAAAAAAGAAATGAATACAGAAAGATTAAAATAAAAGACAGACAATTAAATCATCTAAAGGAAAGATAACATAACGTAAAATGAAGATAAATAAATTAATCTAATTGAAAGAAAACAGAGACAATAAGGGAGGAATTAAAAATGAGGAAAGAAAAGGAAATAAAATGAAATATACAAATATAAAACGATGAATAAAGCGAGGACGAAGACGAAGGATATCGGCAGAAAATGTCTAAAATGAAAGGGATAAAAGGAAGGTGATGAAATGACAGAAAGACGACTATGCGAGCTGAAAGTGACATAGAAAATGGAGGATCAAAAAGATCAGCAGAAAGAAAAAAAATGAAAGAAAAAAGAAAAGGAGAGTTATGTCAGATATCCTAGTGAAAAAAGTAGTTAAACAAGAAAAGAAAACATCACAAAATTAATAAATAAAGCTGAAAATTAAGAAAGAAAAAACTAACAATAAAGAATAAAAGCAAGAAAGAATTATAAAAGAAATGAACGAAAAGACACTAGGAAGTCGAATTTCTTTGTGAAATAAAAAGAGGTAAAGAAAGAAAAAAAGAAATGAAGGAACAAAGAAAGACAGACTTTAAAAAAGAATGAAATAAATAAAACAGAAAGAAAGGCGAAAGAAAAATAATAATTAAAAAGATGGAAGAACCAAAAATGAAAGAAGAAAAAATTAATTATATAAATAAAAAAGAAAGAAGGAAAATGGAAGAAAGGAAAGGAACAGTAATAAAAGAACGAAATAATGAAAGCATCAATGAAAGAATGAAAAATGTTAAAGAAAATAATAAACGAATGGAAGTACGAAATACAGAAAAGAAAGAAAGAATTAGCGGAAGAAAAATAAAAAAATATAAAAATAATTAAAAAAAACAAACAAATAAAGAAAGAAAGAAAGAAAAAGAAGAAAAAAGGAAAATAATCAATAAATGGAAACAAAAGAAAGGAAAAATAAAGAAAAAGGAAGAAAACCTTAAATAAACGCATGGAAGGACGAGAGAAAGAAAGAAATAGAAAGGAGGATAAACTTTGTACACGAATAGAAAAAAAGAACGAAAGAAAGAATTAAAGAAAGAATGAAATACATGATAAGGAAAAAAGAAATGAATAAAAAAAAATAATCAAAAAATGGTGGAACGAACGTTAGAAATAACAAAAGTTAAAACGAAAGAAAGCAAAGTGAAAAGAAGAAAATAATAACGAAAAGAAAAACTTTAAAAAAAAAAGAAAATAAAAAAAAGAAAGAAGAAAGAAAAATTTAGACGAAATCAGCAAATAGAAAAATGAAACAAAAAAACCGAACCCAAGATTAAGAGTAAAATAATGAATGAAGACGAAGAAAACAATCTCAAAAGGATAAAAAGAGAAAAAAAAAATGAAATTAGATCCATAGAGAAGTCAAGAAAGAAGAAAAAGGAAAGAAGTGAAGCTAGAGAGGAAAAGTCAGCTGTTGATATTTGGCGGGAATTTGGCGGTGAAATAGATCACATTCATCCACTTTGAAAAAATAACTGCACTTTGTGGAAACATTTTGGGTGTGGGGAGATTGCGGGTATGATTCAAATGTTTGTAATGATAAGGGTGCATATGTTCTGTTGCAACAGTGAAGGCCGGGTACGAAAGGGTGCTGACACATGTGGGCTGGGGCGTATGCAACACTGCAATTTTGGGGTAAATATACCAGCAAGAAAAGTAAGCGAAGACAACAAACAAAGCAAACGGCGAAATTAAATACACACGGCGCGCGTGAAAAGAAATATTAAAAAAAAAAAAAAAAAAAAAAAAAAAAAAAAAAAAAAACTAAAGAAAGCAGAACAAGATACAATTCGCTAAAGAACTAAGAAAGCAGGACTAGGAGTCTGCAGAAAAGACATAACACGACTTTCAAAAGTGGAATGGGGGAAAAAAATGGAAAACGAAATGTAAAAGCAATTATAATGGGCAGAAAATATAAGGCAGAAAGAAGATATAAAGACGAAAGATTAAAAAATTCAGACTAAAAACACAGACGTATATAATTATTAAAAAAATACAGAAATTAAATAAAAATGAGAGAAAAAACAAAAACAAACATAATCAGAGTCGTTCTTCTCTTCAGAGGGTCGATGGAGTATCATGATAGTAAATCTATCTTTTCTTGTCTCAAGAACTGGTAGGTTAGCAGATAAACGAAATTAATGAATACATTTAAAATTTCAGATGATGTTGCTTATATTAAAATTGTATTAAGGTCTTCACAAAGGCATGAAACAATGTTTCGGTTTACGCCATCGGCAAAAACTGGAATGTAAATTATTATTTTACTATTGAAGAATTAGTAGAATTATATTTTTACCATATCTTTAACATGGTAAGAACTAATTACACTTTTAACAATATTTGGAATTATTTTTTTCACTGTATACTAAAATTAACTCAGAACATTAACTTTAGAACAATGTCACAAGTATGAGGCATCCAGCAGGTATTGAATACACTACTCAGTAATAATGGTCAACCTGACTTGCTCGTTGACCATTACCTTAATTTGAAGCGTTCTTTGATGCTGCATTTTCCTTAAATAAAAGTTTATCTTAGGAATTATCCAGGCTATTTTTTATAAGTCACACCTGTATCTCTCTCTGTCTCTCTCACTCTCTGTATATATATATATATATATATATATATATATATATATATATATTGAGTTCTTTTGTGAAGCAGTTTTAATATTTCATATTATTAGGATTAACTTATGATTAGGATTATATACCTCCGGATTATTGCACACACACACACACACACACACACACACACACACACACACACACACATATATATATATATATATATATATATATATATATATATATCACGACGCTTGACACAACATTTGAATGATAACACTAACATTTTTAGGCATTTAAAACAACACCCCTGGCCGCATACACAATTCCGGAAAATCCTCGTTGTAAACACAGCTATACTTAAACATGAAAACAATAAACAAAAACTAAAAATTTTGAAGCTACATACAGTTGAAACCTAACCTGAACAAAAAAAAAAAAAAACAAAAAAAAATCTATGAAATCTACACAAATATTTTTAAATGTCTGTAATGTATAACAGAAGCCATTGGTTTATACCAATGGCTTCACATACTTAATACTTCTCGTTTTCACTGTCGGGTGGTCATATGTGACGTCATGAGCTGCGGTGCGATTTTCGCTTCCGGCGTCTCGTATGCACGAGTATGTCGCTGTTTGGAATTCTTTTTATGTAAACAGACTATCATTATTGTTTTGTCCGTGTATTGATTAAAGTATTGTTATTTAATTGTCATCTTTGATAATGGCTTATGTAAGCCGAAAGCTTAGACAGGATTAAAAAAATATGTATCAATATTATGATTTTCTTTCTTTTTTTAATTATAATGTTATTAAGCTTATCGGACGATATGAAAATTTACATAAAATAAATAGACAAAACGTCTATATTATTTAATGAAACACGCATCAATGAAAAAATGCTGTCGAAATACACAAAATATATGTATATATATATATTGACTATTTATTTTGTCATAAATTGCATAAATGTATTCTTGCCATTCAATAAAAAATGGAAACAGAAAAGTTGTGATTAAATGAAGACGAATTACATATTTTCTTAAATGAATTTATTGTTAAATAATATTTTAGGGAAATATGGATGACAAAATGGGAAAAAAAAAAACAAATTTCTTGCGACACATTTTCTCCTTCAAAATATCATCAGACTAAATTTGTTTACGTTGATACGACCTACCATTGTTTCAATGGGAATTACCCCAAGCAACTCAGTAATGCCACTAAAACACAAGGTCTTAGAGGGTGTGGAAGAATGAAGAGCAGAAACCTTAAAGATAAGCAAAAAGGGAAGAGAGTAATCAACTGGATTGACATTGCATTTAAATTTTTCCAGATTAAATTTGACTGGAAAGCATGGAGACGGAATGGAATTCCACACGCGAGAAGTACGAGAGAAGAAACTGTTAGCATAGAATTTACGGCTAAACATAGCCAGCTCAACTGTAAATTGATCTCGACGCCGTTCTATTGCTTAAATTCATGAAGTCTAGGTAAAATAGCGAAGAGCGATATTTATTTTCGTATTAATACAGAAAATATGGCACAAGGCCAAAAATAGTGGTTGGGTAAAAGGACAGTCTTATTCAGTCTTAATATTAAATTTAGCTAGCCACCAACACTGACCCAACATACAAACAATATTCCTAAAACAAAAAAAAATATCCTTTCTTACCTCTCTTACTACATCTACCATAATACTTCATTGTCTCTATGAAAATCCTAACTAGTCCACATATGTAAAATAGTGAAAAGCTCATCCAAACAGTTTTCATGAAAGTATTTATAGAAAAGGCACAGGGAAAAGGATTGAAGCCGAGACGCCAGATTAAGGACAATAATATTCATCAAGTCTAGATATAATAGAGAAGAGCTCAGTCGAAAAATTACCAAGAAAATATATATAGAAAATACATAGAGAGGCAACCTTATGGTGGTGGGAAAATTACTAGAGCTGAGCTGCTAGATCGAGACAAATAATATTGCAGATTCTCTGCATATTATCAAGGAGCTCAAAGTAAATAGCATGCGGACCGGACCATATGTGGCAGCAATATTCTGAGCATGGACGAATGGTCGACTTATAGATATGTAAGATAGATTCTGGAGAGAAATATTGTCTCACACGACATAGTGGACCGACTTTCTTAGCAGCTGACCTAGCAATGGATTCCATATATGCGCTCAAGCGAAAGAGAGATTTTAAAATTTAAAATTTAAAATAATATTATAAAAATAATACTTACAGAATATTAACTTTAATTTGACGTTATCTCCAATATCAAATAAATTAACACGAGCAATAAATTCAGAATTTTAAACAGTCAAATAAGTATAGAAATCTGACGATATTTAAGAATTGTACGCGTCCGTCGAAAAGTTTTCATACATTTAGGAAAAGAAAAGAACTAAATTTAAAAAAGCCATGAAAATATTCTTTTACTTCAATGCATACAAGTGTGCATCTCAGTATCTCAGCTAGAAAATTTAGTCTATCTGAAAGAAAAAAAGAAACAAAAGCAAAACTTTATGACTTTCTTGTGGATAAAATACATATACCCTATTGGTTTGAAGAATACCTTTCCAATGAAACAATATGCACCTTCTGCTCCCTGTGAAAAGTGAGTCAGTCAACGCTCCCACCATCAATCGCTCGGCAACTTGCCAGTTTAGGTTGAGTCAGCGTCGTGTTCGTTTTTCATTCATTATTTGACATAGAACATAGTATGGAAGCTCATAGCCACCCTGTCGGTTGGATCTTCAGAATACTCCGATTGCACCTCTGCAGTGGACAGAGACCACACCAAATAAGGCGTCCTTGGTAAAACGATAAAATTACATTCACCTCCTGGGTAAGACGATAAACTACACCCGACTGTAAGCCTCTGATCAGGTGGTTTTGAAGAGCGTGGAACCACCTCTTAATTGCTGGTATTTCCAGGTCCACCCTGACCCAAGGTTGTAGCACATGTTAGGATCCCAGATATGGGCAAATAGTTAACCCAAAATAAGGGACAAAACGCCATGAATGTGTGGTAGAGTAGGTAGTACCCCTTCAGCACTTTACCAGATAGCCTGGCTCATAGACTTAAATAATCTACGATTAAGGACTTCAACAGTTGTTTAATAAGTTGATACTAAGCTGATTAATATTCGGACTGATCTTACTTCGTTTGGCTATACAACATTTGACTCTCTTCTATTCCTTGTAAGTTGTCTTGTTAATTGTTTTGTAACTTATTGTTCTCTCAGTATCTGTCTATATTTCTGAGATGAGGTATTATATACACTATTTACATTATTCGGACTATTGTTCTCATCTTTGTCGCCATATTTATTACACCGTTTCGGCCGTTGTACGATGGTTGGAATGTCGAACTTAACCCTTTATTTCACTCACTGGGGTAGACTGTTCTAGTTCCACAGTTTAGTAGAGAGGAAGTTGAAATTGTTCGAACCCAAATGAAATGCCAATATTTTGTTGTCGGGTACGTGAAACTAGAACAGTCTACCCCAGTGAGCGAAATAAAGAGTTCAGTTCGATATTCCAACCATCTGAAGAAGGTCGGATTGTACAACGGCCGAAACGCTGTAATAATTATTGTTCTATTTTTTGTATGTATCCGTTACTACCAGATACTGGTACTGAATAAATATATTAACTTCTCATTCTTCTTTGTGTATCATTCACCTCGACGATACAACGGAAAGTGAAAAAAATAGGTTTACATACCAGCAATACATTTTTGTCAAAAATATTATCTTCAATACATTATTACCTGCAATACATTTTTGAAAACTAAATATTACCAGCAATACATTTTGAAAAAATACTCCCAGTAATGCATTCTTTGGAAAAAAATAATACCAGCAATGCATTTTTAGAAAAAAATACTTCCAGTAGTGTATTTTTGTAAACAAATTACTACCAGCAATGCATTTCTGGAAAAAAATACTACCAGCAATGCATTTTTAGAAAAAAAATATTACCAGTAATGTATTTTTGGATAAAATACTCCAGCAATGAATTTTTGGAAAAAATACTGCCAGTAATGCATTTTTTTGAAAAATACTACCAGTAATGTATTTTTGGAAAAAATACTACCAGCAATGCATTTTTTGAAAAAGATACTACCAGTAATGCATTTTTTGAAAAAATGCTACCAACAGTGCATTTTTGGAAAAAATACTACCAGTAATGCATTTTTGAAAAAATACTACCAGCAATGCATTTTTAGAAAAATACTACCAATAATGTATTTTTTGAAAAAATACTACCAGCAATAAATTTTTTGAAAAAATACTACCAGTAATGCATTTTTCTAAAAAAAAAAAATAAAAAATACCAGCAATAAATATCTTGTCGACATTAAATAACCCAGGTTGAGGTTGATATGCCATAAAACAAAACAAAGAAGCATGCTCATGGAGATGAGTTTTATTATGTTGCTCAGCCAAACAATCCGCCATTTCTATGTATCCTTCGAGAGGGGACAGTGATTGATTTGTTTCTTAATTTTGTTTTACCCTAAAATCCTTCGATTTCATGCCGAACACTGCCAGCCTTTTTTTCACTACTCGCTGGATTTCAAGTGCCTTTGTTCATTGACTTACAGTTGAATGGAGGGGCACCTCGACATGGTGTAATGATTAGCAAGCTTGTTTCGCTAGAACAATTACGATTGTGTTGACAGTGTGATTCTCACTGGGTGCCCCATACTTTTGGCGTTGTGTCGCATCAAATCTGTGCTTAGAATATGGCAATTCACTTGAGTGAGAGGATGTTGAAATTGTAACACAGAATCACTAATTGAAACCAAATGAAATGCCAATATTTTGATGTCTGGCAGATTTGACATTCCATAGTAGTCATCACCTCTTTTATACCCATTAAACCCGATGCTAAATGCGACGCTAAAAGAGACATTTACTATGAATGAAGGATCGGCTAATACGATTTCGTTCTTGAATTCATGTTTTAAAATTTTAAAACAAATACCTTTTAAGGAACGGCTTTTAAAAATAATCTGTTTAATTTTTTTTCATCGTTTTCTTTTAGATGATCCTTTCGCAATAAATGTGAAACGGAGCGTACACAGGTGTTCTGAAACGACAGATACGAAAGCAAATAAAAATGATCCCTAGAAATACACGATTAAAATTATATTTATTTATAGTTAATTTTTAAGTTATGGAAATTCAAAAACAATTTTTATGGTAGTTATTTAAATGATAAACATCTCTCTTTAACAAAATATTGGCAATTTTAGTGACTTGTTCATAACTAATAATGGTTGGAACTTGCTGCTTTGACTAAAAGAAATAAATTTCCTTGTTTTCTTAATTGCACGCTGAGTGTGAAAAGAACTTTGCCAATGTAGAAACAACTGAATTAGGTTGAGCTTTTTTTAAAGTGAAGAAACGATCAACAAGTGAAAGACGTTTTGGATTTTAAAACTTGGAAAAGAAAATAAATTTTCTTTAATTATTGGTAATTTAAAAACTAGTAAACTCACACATTCAGACGAGAAGAAAAGAGGAAATCAAATCGGGTTTGTTTCTGTTGGGGAAAGAACAGAAGAATTTACATAAAGGTAATTAATTAATTGCAGATTTACACAGTGGAATTTCTTTCAAATGGTCCTAGAATAAATAAATGTTTAGACAAAGGAAGAATACAATTACAAAAATAGTTTTTAGCAATTTTTCTCTCGTTGCAATTGAGGAATGGAATTTGATAAGTAGGCAGTGAAGAAGAAAGACGCCATTACAAACGCACAGAACAAAACGAAAAAATTCACAGACAATCAAAAAAATAAATGACGACATATCTAAGGAAGAAATCAAAACTAACATGCACGAAAAGAATAAAAAGGATCTTTGTGGATAAAATCCATCGTATAGAAAAAAAAACACACACACACAGAGGTGCACACAATGGGGCATTTGCAGTGTAGACATAAAAATCAACACTGCATTGTGTTTGTCAGTCACACGCCTTAAACGAACATAAGACCATATGTTACTAATCTTTGTGTTGTTTCTATATGTACGTCACCCAGAGCTTATAGGGTCTATTAAAAAGAGGATTTTTTTCCAGTTTCTTTTGTTTAGAGCTAATGATCTTGAATATCTTTTTTAATCATTTCACTTCAAGAAAGGCGATAATGCCACTAAGACTCAAGGATTTGTTGGGAGTGAAATAGAATGAAAAGACTTTAGAAGGAACCCAATCCTAAACATGAGAAAAAAAGGCATAAACCTCTATTTCTGTTCAAAGTACCGAAGAGGATTGTGAACCGGTCGATAGGCGGACCTATCTACTCTTATTGAAGGAAAACTGAATAAATAGCTAGTAAATAAAATTTTGGAGTTTTGGTGGAGGACTTAGGAAAATAGGGTTGAAGTAGACATTAGAAGGATATGGTAATCTAATCCTAAACAACAAACAAGGGATAAGCTTCTAGTGCTGTTCAAAATACCTGGGAGGATTGTGAACTTTAATTTACATTCCTGACGAAGGAAAATATAATGCCGAAATCCAGAAGCGCATCGCAATAGCGAAAGATTCTTTCCAAAAATAAGCCAAATATTAAGATATAGGAATATTTTGCTCGAAACAAAGAAAGTGATGTAATATTATGGCATATCTATTCCCTAGTATGGCAAAAAAACACTCGGCAATTCTCTTGCAAATGAAGAAAAGACGCTAAGCGAGATAGATAGAGATAGATAGATAGATAGAGAGAGAGAGAGAGAGAGAGAGAGAGATAGTAAGAAAGATAATAAGAGCTAGATGTGGTTATTCAGACGAATGTTGAGAATAAACATGACGGATCATGCGAGCAACGAGAAAGTTTATTTATATTATTTACATTATTCGGACTGATATCCTCATCTTCACTCTCCTTTTTTTTTTCACATATAATGTGGCCTGGTATTGAACGCACAACCCTTTGGGTCTAGTCACTGGATCTTTACCAACTGAGCCATGTGTGGATACATGGTCCTGTAGATAAAATAAAGGGTTCACTTCGAAATTCCAACCACCAGAAGAATGCCGGAGTGTACAACGGCTGAAACGTTGTGAATATGGCAGTAAAGATGAGGATAACAGTCCAAATAATGTAAATAATATAATTAATTATAATACCTCATCTCAGAGATATAGACAGATTATGAGAAAGGTCTACAAAAGTGAAAAAGAGAAAGTCACCCATACTTTAATTCAGAAAGAGTTGAAAATACACGGGAGCCATTATGAAGAAGGAAGGCTTGGAAAATGCAAAACTCAAAGGACATATTGAGGGAAGGAGAAGTAGAGGTAAACAATGACTCACTTACGCAATGGATTTGAATGTATGGCAAGACATTGAAAGGGAAGGATATTAAATAGTTTCGTGCTACAATGTATTAGAAGATGGGGAGAGACATGATCACTCATATGCTGAAGAAACACAGCATAGAAATGACCATAAAAGATTTTTTTTATTATTTTTATTATTATTCGTTATTATTATTCATTTAATATTTATTTATTCATATATTTTTTCGATTCTAAAATTACAATGTATATCTTATTTATATTTACAAACATTCGATCTTTCCTATAAAGCATTCTTTCCATATAAGTATAGCAGATTTTATAGAATTGTGCATAGACACATCTGTGCTATAAAATGATCAAAATAAAAAAAAATGACAAAAAGAAGAGAATAGGACTTAAATGTTTGTTATCAAAAAAAAAATCTCAGCTTGGGAAATTTATCAAACTCATATTTACCCTACTAATAATCCCAGGCCTAATCCGTAATCCATATCTGATAATAATAATAATAATAATAATAGTACTACTACTACTACTACTACTACTACTACTACTACTAATAATAATAATAATAATAATAAGAAGAAGAAGAAGAAGAAGAAGAAATATAAGAACAGGAAAAGCTTGCTTATGCCATTACTTCGAAATGGAAACGATTTGCTCAGATTTTTTTAATGAATATAAGAAAAAATGGTGATATCTTTGACTGTTTCCTGCATGCAAATAACAAGAGCCACGACTTATACCAATTCGTTTAACAAAGACATTTATATTCATACAAAATTATAAAGATTTAACTGAAAGAAATAATCCAAAATAATCTACATAACTAATACATAAATATATTTTATATTATATTATGAGGAAACGAGATGTATTTTTATATATCAAGAACAATATTGGAAAACATGTATGACAAACTGGGAAAAAAACTAGGCTTGTGACGTGTTTCCATTTTCAGGACTAAATTTGTTATGTTGTACGACTAAAATTCGCTCATATCCTGAGGAGACACAGCGTAGAAAAGACGAGGGGAGATTTGGTCTTTTAAAAAAAATTAACGAATTATTTATTACGCATTTAATATGTATTTATTTATACATTTTTCGGTTCTAGAATTAATTGTTAAATGCGACCATAATCCTTGCCTCCAGATCATCTTTGGTTTTACAAGGAGTTTACAACTGCGCCACACACTTAATAACCAAGAAGCTTGCAGGCTTGGGAGTTAGGTGGCCAGATTTAAGAGTTGATGTCGTCATCGAAATTGTCTTACAGCCATAACTTATGTGGCATGGTGCAGAGTCCTGTTGCCAGATATAGAGTCTTCCAGCAGACACCAACTTGACCCAGTGCAGCACTAACTCACCAAAGCCATATGTCGTAAGATTCAGCTAAAAAGATAAGAGGTTGCATCATTTTGTGTCAATACTACCGTCTTCATAAATGAGCAATGGTGAGAGGAAAAAGATAATTCAGACTTTCAGTAAAGGTACCAACATTCATACATTCAAGAACCATCAAGTGAACGGTGAGCAAGTTTTAAAAAAAGGGAACGGGAGATGGGAAAATTTGATCAGGAGGTTACAACAGGACGAGGGATCATCATTTCAACTTAGAGTTAAAAAGATCAGTTACAAAAGATTCAACTCAATTCATAAAACATTTGGCACAGATAAAAGAGTTATGTCAGCTCTGTCAGTCCAAAGAACAGTGAAAAAGGACTTGAAAATGACAGCGTACGTGAAACTTGTAAGGCACCAGGACAGAAAATTAGAAGGTTAGACAGGGTTAAAATCATTTTGAATAGGTTGGAAAATGAACCTGAATATATATATATATATATATATATATATATATATATATATATATATATATATATCTTTATTGCATGAAAAAATTATTAATGAAAATCATGTTGTTTTCGTTTATGATCATTTCATCACGTCTTTCTGTTAGAAAGTAATTATTCAATTATTGTTCAAAGTAGAGTCAAATATGTGTTATAAAACCTCCAGAGAATTCCAGTAAGATATATTTAATCATTTCTAAAATAGAACGATTCAGAGCTTACTCTAACAATTGGACAATTTTGCTGTTAGACGATTTGGAAAATTTTGTTGTTACACCTGGTATATATATATATATATATATATATATATATATATATATATATATATATATATATATATATATATATATATTCACACACACACATACACACACACATATATATAAATATATATATATACACGAGAGTAAGTAAAAATTATCTGCACTTTCGCTATAACATAACTTTAGGTTTGTTAAACTACTTTCTGCTTGGTGCACACTGATAGCGGAGAGCCCATCTTTACACTGTAAAAGCCGAAAAAAAAAAAAAACAACGAACAAGGTCAAACATTCGACTACGTGACTACAAAACTGTAAGCAAATCTAAACATAAGTCATGGCGAAAGTACGGACAAATTTGGACTTTGGACTTACCTCGTATATATATGAAAATCGTATATATATATATATATATATATATATATATATAAAAAATATATAGAAAAAATAGGAAAGAACTCGTTAGGTAAATAATCCAAAGTTCTTTTAGTACTTTTGTTATTATTTTTAAAAAACAGTGCTCGATACAAAAGTAGTTTATATATATATATATATATATATATATATATATATATATATATATATATATATATATATATTATATATACACATATACACACACATATACACACACATACACACACACACACATATATATATATATATATATATATATATATATTTATATATACACGAGAGTAAGTAAAAATTATCTGCACTTTCGCTATAACATAACTTTAGGTTTGTTAAACTACTTTCTGCTTGGTGCACACTGATAGCGGAGAGCCCATCTTTACACTGTAAAAGCCGAAAAAAGAAAACAACGCGAACAAGGTCAAACATTCGACTACGTGACTACAAACTGTAAGCAAATCTAAACATAAGTCATGGCGAAAGTACGGACAAATTTGGACTTTGGACTTACCCTCGTATATATATGAAAATCGTATATATATATATATATATATATATATATATATATATATATATATATATATGTAAAAATATATATAAAATAGGAAAGAACTCGTTAGGTAAATAATCCAAAGTTCTTTAGTACTTTTGTTATTATTTTTAAAAAACAGTGCTCGATACAAAAGTAGATATATATATATATATATATATATATATATATATATATATATATATATATATATATATATATATATATGTGTGTGTGTGTGTGTGTATACATGTGTGTATATTTATATGCGTGTATGTGTGTCTGTGTTCTAAATTAAAATTATTTTAGCACATTGATAAATGAGAAAGGCAGAGAGGATGTCGAAAAAAAAACTGGTGGAAAGGCTTTTTACGTATAATGATCCATCCTGGCTGACTTGAGAGCTAACAATGCGTACACCGACGAAAAGCGCCATAGGGAAATAATCAATGCGATTGGGATTGTGCGATTCAAACAAAATGAATATAAAGCTTATATTAAAGCCAACAAATTAAAACTGTGGATAAAATGTAGTCTATTTAGAGAGCAACAAATGTCGAAGTAAAAACAACAACAAAAGAATACAATGAAAGCATCCAGCTCGCGTGTACACACTAGCACAGAAGAACATCTGTCAGCTGACTATTTTAATTTTCTTTTTTGTTTCACGCGCTAGCAATGAATAAAGATCTTTGGTATGAAAACATGGCTCTAGGGGTAAAGGTCACGTGACGTATTTCCGTTCCCCTTTCAAGTGGCGGAAAACAGTAAAGAATTTGTCTCTTTCCAATGAGATCTGGTATTTAATATAGACAAGCGGTATATATTAGATCGGCAGATGGTTAAGTTGAATTTTAGTTGAACAGTAAATGTCTTGTAGTAGGACATTTCCCAAACTATTGCCAAAGTACTGCCCGATAAAGAAGATTATGAAGCGCTAGGCTTTAACCCGAAGGAGTATATTTACCAACAGAAATCTATATATTTGCCTAGACTCGAACCTTCGAAGAAGACGGTGAACATTAATATATCATTTAAAATTATAGTCGGAAAGGAGGATCTTCTTCTAACCAATAACATTAAGCAATTTTAACCGGATCAGTAATTAGATGGACGAAAACTGGGGAACAGCTGTCATAAAAAGTAACATGCAGCAGTGTATGTGACTAAGCATATTTTCACACATTGTGATACACACACACACACACACACACACACACACACACACATATATATATATATATATATATATATATATATATATATATATATATATATATATATATATATATATATATATATATATATATAGGTAAGATGGGAAACGAATAGAGTACGATTCCAAGGTTTGTAAAAATTAATTAAAAGAGGGCTCAATACAAAGTAGAGCAATATTTTTTTTATTTTAGGATATTACATCGAAAACATGTCAAAATCGCTACACAGTTGTAGTCGCGTTTTGATGCGTATGAAATGCATTCCATCAGGCGATTGTAAATTACAAACCCCAGAAGAGATGCCCTTGATACGCATCAAAATACGACTGCAATTGTGTAGCGATTTTTACGTTTTCGATATAATATCCTAATATATGTATATTATGTATATATATATATATATATATATATATATATATATTATGTATATATATATATATGTGTGTGTGTGTGTGTGTGTGTGTGTGTAAGTGTGTGTGTGTATGATTGGAAATAGAGTAAGAATGTTGACACTTAAATATAAGAATGTTAACCTCAGTGTTCACTCTTAAATTTACGCACGCTTTATGTTGGATTTTGTGGTATTTTATCCATAAATAACATACCTCAAAACTATTATATCATATATATATATATATATATATATATATATATATATATATATATATATATATGTGTGTGTGTGTGTGTGTCTGTGTGTGTGTGTGTCTGTCTGTCTGTGTGTCTATATATATATATATATATATATATATATATATATATATATATATATGATATAATGTGTGTTCAGTACGACGGTAAATAAGTCAGTGTTATTGCTGAAAATTTCTTTATAATTCTATTGAATCATGTTATTATTTAAGTCATGGTAATTATGTAATGAAAATAATATCTCCCAAATATCCACTAAGGCTTTGGCCACACCTCCACTCGATAGTTAAAATTTTGAATCATGTCTCTGCATAGTTGCTCCTCGATCTCACCAATATGCCTCATTATCTGATCCCTCAGCTGTTGAATTTTTGTTGGCTTGTTGGCATAGACCTTACTTTTGAGATTGACCCACAGGATGAAATCAAAACGTCTCATCTCGCACTATAGTGGTGACCAAATGGCTGTTTCGAGAGATGATACGACCTGGGGACTTCTCATTGCATTTTTGTTTGAATGTACGTTTTCGTAATAGGCGTCGAAAATTTTAACACGTTGTTTGATTGTTAATCTTTCCATGGTTGAAATTGCCAAAGACTTAAGTTGTTAAATCTGAAAGAAAAAGAAAAAAAATCATTAGACGCTTAAACTTAATTCACATTTAAAATCGGTCCAAATTATTGAAATCATCCTTATATATATATATATATATATATATATATATATATATATATATATATATATATATATATGAAATGAGTTGGTCGGACAAACATTTTATTTATTTCTAAAGATGCAGGAATAGTTGGTCTGTACTATTTCTCCAGGGCACCTGTTGTCATGAGTTATATTTTCAACAGTCAGATTAGACCAAAAAAACGTATTACTGGAATATCTAGGCAGCTGTTACAGAATTTCAATTTTTCAGACTTGATAGAGTTCATAATCATACACACAGTTTTTGGTGGTAGTATTTATTCTCCTCTCTTCGAACACTTCCCTATAGATACAAAGTTGCAAGCCTATCGTTATTCTATCGTTATTTCAATGCCAAAAGTTCATATGATTTCCTTTCTTTTGCTCGGTCAGTTCAGGCAATTGAATTATTCTCATTTCCTCCGTATCCCAAGCATATGAAGAAAAGTAACACCCATGCAGCTTCTTCCCAAGAAATGCTACTTTATAGAATAATTCACAGCGAGAATTCTTCTGTGAAGACTTCTACCTTTCTAAATGAAGAGACAATTTATATCTATGTTTCTAATTCTTATTCTCTGTTGCTTTCTACAACCTCTTCTTTCATTCATATCCCACTGCTCTTTGATTACCATTTTAACCATAAAGCTCTACTAAATCTATATTAAGAAAATTGAAACAGTGTAGTTGATCTTAAGACGAGTGCTCCAGAGGTATTATCAGGTTTCAAATTGATGATTATTCAGAACGTGAGGCTTTTTTTTTCGTTTTTATGGATGCAGTTTTATGGAAGAGGCAGAACTCGATGTACAGAACATGGATAATTTATGAGCTAATACAAATACGATTTTAAAATTCTTTAGAGAATTGAAAAATTCATGCTAGTTTTCTTTGACAAATATTTTTAAAAGGAGTAGTTTTGAGTACCAATTTAAATACACGACTTTCTAATATACAAATGTGACAGGGGAATTTGTAAGGAATAGTTTATGGTCAATCACGATGAATATTTTTTTACGAAATTTGAGACAATGAATCCACCTACACCAAGGCATGATGATGATATAGTCGTACGACTGCGTACTCGTACGCCTATATCGTCATCATGCTTATGCTTCGCAAAACGAAGATCAAGAGGGAGTCTGTACACGTCGCTTGCATGGATAAGTTCAATGGGGGACAGGTATACCCGATCGTAGTAGTTGCAGCTGAAAGTCTGACCTGTAACTACAGGAAAAAATATGGAGAATTAATGCTTGATTGGCCTTAATTATATTAAGAAGATCTTCAGGATTGACGAGGCTGTATTCCATGGTGGCGGTTTCATCAATCTTCACAATTGCCATTACTGGGCGTCGTCTGATATCGATCCGTTGAGAGGATGCAAGCTTGATCAAAAGTGACCGTGTGGTGCGGAATAACAGCATTAGTCGTCGGCGTGAGACTACGAATACAGACTGCTATCTTCAGACGCTCGAAAATTATGTGTGCCCACGGTGTCTGGCTGGGATAATATTAGTGAAATGATATCCATGCAGGAGGATGTACTATCCGATTTGGCTCTTACTCAGCTTGCGTGCATAGATCAACTTTTTCCAGGATGTCGGGTCGGAAGACGCGGACCTTATGAATCGTCAAAGACGCCCAGATATCACTCCATGTGACTTTTACCTGTGGGGTCACATAAAAGAGGAGTACAAGACGAAACCTCGCACATTGGAAGACATGGATTCAAGATATTGTCAGAGATACCCGAGATGATTGTTCATTCAATCCCGTTTGAACAAACATTTTGACGCCACCGGTGCATACCCTTGAAGATTTACTTTCCGTTTTCCATTAAGAACATTTATCAGTTCTTTCAATAAATTCGTTTCTTATCAATTCTTAATACCTACATACTTTTCATCCAACTGGTATACATACATATATATATATATATATATATATATATATATATATATATATATATATATATATATATATATATATATATATATATATATATATATAAAATCATGCATCTGATTGCTAAGGCTACCAAGTGCTTTCGGCAAACTTTGCAATCGCTTGTAGAATGAGCGGGGTATTCGAATGGATACGAAAATTCGGGTTTACAGAGCTGTTGTACTTGCCATCCTTTTGTATGGCTCAGAGTCATGGACTCCATACAGGTACCATATACGCCAGCTAGATGTTTTCCATAAAAGCTGTCTGCGTGCAGCCTGTGGAGTTAACCTTCAAGATAGGACATCTAACATAGACCTGTTTAACAGGTGTAATATTGGAGGAATCGAAACTTTTATTATACAGTCTCAGTTACGGTGGACTGGTCATGTCTCGAGAATGTCTGATGACAGGATACCCAAGATCCTAATATACAGCCAGTTAGATCAGGGCTACAGGAATGTAGGACGCCCATAGCTAAGATACAAAGACAAGCTGAAAAGAAACTTGTCAGCAGTCAATACACCACATAACACCTTTGAGCGCTTAGCCTTGGAGCGGGTAGAATGGAGATCAACGTGTTTTAGTGGATTCAGCAATTATCAATCTGCTTGTTTGAATCGTCTACAAGAAGCGAGAGCAAGATCTAAAAGGTAATCCAATCTAATAGTGATCTCATCTCACAATCCTCACACTGCTCCATATGTGACCTCCTTTGTAAATCACTAGCGGGTCTTAAATGCCACTTAAGATTATCGCACAAAATTTCATAACTGAATCAAGCTGTCAGATCCTCATACGTCGAAACCGAGAGGAAAGTCCATTATTTCATATATATATATATATATATATATATATATATATATATATATGTGTGTGTGTGTGTGTGTGTGTGTGTGTGTGTGTGTGTGTGTGTGTAATATTGTGAGAATGGATGAGCATAGGCTTCAAAACAGGTCCAGTACGGACAACTACCAAACTCCACGCGTTCAGTTGGACGTTGACTCTTACGCTACAAAGACTTGAAAGTCAATTGGAACGTCTCTAATTTGATCTGAAAACCAAGCATCAAACCAAAAGGAGCGGCGTAAGACATGCTTCATTAAGTTAAAGGGTTTTTTGAAGACAGTAGACTGAAGCACAGTGATCATCTTCGTCAAGGTGTGAAGCAGAGATGCCATAAAATCCTGCTTTAACAAATTTCATCTGTCAGTGTGACTTAGTCGCCCGCAGCAAGGCTGGGCTATTATCACACTTGGAATCACAAATGAAATACGTATTCCCCTTACCTAAATTTCTCCACAATAGTCCCTTCTAGCATGCATAAATGTAAAACGAACTGCTGACCCTAATTTATCTTTCATGATAGAAGAGTCTACCATATATATATATATATATATATATATATATATATATATATTGTGTTCCACAGACAGAATTTTTCGTGTATCACAGCTCATCAGTGTGACTACACGTCCGCTTGTCTCTAGCTACGATCGAAACCTGACTGAGTTGGCGTCAGTCGGGGATTCTACCACTAAACTGTTGACGCACGGCAGGGATGAAGGTGAATTTAAGCATATTTATTTTTTAGATAAAAAACACAGTGACAGAAAGAACTCGATTCGATTTACCGAAGAGTGTTGCATTAATAGCCGTAATAGTCACTGTTTACAAACACACACTTCCTCCCCAGAGAACTCAACCGAAATGCATTTTTAGGAGCACATATATTGTCACCCAAAGACAGACTGTTTCGCTGTATCACAGCTCATCAGCGTGGCTAGTCGTCCGGTTGCATCTAGCTAGGATCGAAACCCGACTGAATTGGGTTCAATCGGGGATTCTACCACTAAGTCTTTGGCGCACGGCAGAGATGAAGTTATATATATATATATATATATATATATATATATATATATATATAGATAGATAGATAGATAGATAGATAGATAGATAGATGTGTGTGTGTGTTAATAAACAATAAAATCCAAAATCATATGTGGAATACCCTATTTTGTCATACGAAGATATCGGTCGTTTGTCTCATTGCCCACGGTGTAGTCTGAGTTTATGACACAAATAGAAATTTAACTGTGAAACTAACAAAAAAAAAAATAAATGTGGATCAGTTTTAATATATTATATCACAATACATAATTGTCTTTTCTTTGTCTCAGAGATTATGTAGGGATACTGTAAAAATGACAACTTGAGTGACGGTTTGAGTTCCTCCACACGGGAAAATAAATTGACCATTGACATTTATCGAAGAATTTTTAACGATTATGGAAACAAAGAAGTGGATAGGAACTAAGCTAGACTTTAGATAATGCAATTCAGATATAGCAAGATAATTGATTTTTTTAACACACACACACACACACACACACACACACACACACACACACATATATATATATATATATATATATGAGGAGGTTCTACTACTAATAAAAAGAATGAAAATAACTACTCATTAGTAGTAATAATAACAATAATAATAATAATTATTATTATTATTACTATTATTATTATTATTATTATTATTATTATTACAACAGTTAAGCAAAGAATTCAGTTTAAGGAAAAATATGTTAAACAACAATATACTTAAAAAGTGCATTTAAATATAACTTGAAAAAGACAGACATACTTTTTTCTTTCCGGCGTCTAACTTGAGATTTAAGGTCAATAATGTCTTCATGGCATCATCCACTGATATTTTTTATGCAAAAATAAACATAAAAAAAGATCATACATTTTATAAAAAAAAATTCTTCGTAATGTGTACTTTTGAGTACAAATTTTTGTACTTTTACTCTACTCATCTATGTTATTTCAGAATAAATGGTTTCATTCGGTGTTAGTGCGAAATTGAGTGCAACGTAAAAAGTAAGTATTTGAACTCTGAACTTTCGTTCCACTTTTTACACCGATAACTTTTACTACTACTACTACTACTACTACTACTACTACTACTATTACTACTACTACTACTAATAATAATAATAAGAAGAAGAACACGAACTACAAGAACATGAACAATCAAAGCTAATCACCCAGACATCGTGATTAGAGACTGCAAAGACAAAAGATGCTTTTTTATTGACATGGCAGACCCTGCAGACTGCAATTTATATTTGAAGATCTTCCAAAAACTATCAAAATACAAGGACCTTGAAATCGAAATCACAAATATGTGGCACATGAGTACATCAACAATTCATGTTGTAGTTGGAGCCCTCAGATTGGTTGGAAAAGATTCCAGTAGTCTCACTGAAATTATTCTCAGGAGTACATCCCACACCCTACGAAGGGCTTTCTCTATGTAAAATTGTTTTTTTTTTTTTTGTTTTTTAATTGTTCAGTGGAAAATGTCATGATGCTATTTTTGACCTTAGGTCTCTGGTCTGGACCCGGAATGTGTACACACCAGAAATCAAAGGAAATTAAACAATAGCAACAACAACAATAATAATAATAATAATAAAGTTTATATATAATATACACGCATGAGCGAGCAGGCACATATTCATATCTTTTCACAATCTATTAAGTTTCTGTCTGTTTCTCAATCGATTAACTGATTTATCGATCACGTCTGCGATTGATACGTAGATAAATGTAGGTGTCTGGACTTCAGCGCTAGAGTTCACATGAAACGCGCTTCAAAATCTGAATTTTAATGCTGCAAAAGTGCACTACACTATTTTCCGCCCTCAATATTGTTTACATTTTATAAGTCGTCTTTTCGAAAAAAATTCTTCTCATAACATTCCTTTACTACAATTTTTACATGACATGATTTTTTTTTTTACATTGACTTGAATATTACTGTATTTAGCACATGATCTAATATATGTGGAATATCAATAAGAAACAACTTATTGACAAAAACATTCAAGAGATTCATGCTGATGAATGTTAACCATCGCTTAGCAGAAGCTACTTGATGCGTTTGGAAAATTAGTGATATTAATTATTGCCATTAATAAAAGTAATTTCCATTTCTTATTCCGCTTTAATCTTATAGGATTAAGTTAAGGCAAGTCCCATCGTTTCGCCTTAAAAACTGAATATTTATTCAACTTTAGATAAGCATAATGCGATTTATCGAATAAACATCAAAGGTCGACGCAGTCCAGAAATATTTCTTTCTTCAGCTGAACTCATTGCCAGGATAAAGACGACGATATGGCAGATGGATAGAGATATTAGTTCTGCAGACTCAGATGTAGGGCCAGGAATTTGGTTGGATTTCAAGAAAAACATCCGGTTTAGTGTTAGTTCAAAAAGCCCAGCTTTGTGGGTAGCCTCATCCGTTGTCCGCCCACGCACTCATCGCTAATCGCTTCTGCCGGTCGGTTGCCCACCCTCTGACAAGAGGAGCCTTATCAAAATTCTTTTAGAATGCTTTTGATTTATTCTTTGACGGATTATTATTACTATTATTATTATTATTATTATTATTTGAAGCCAAAAGTAAAAAGGCGAATGTGACTTTCGCATATTTTCATGTATAAGTCGAACGCAACCTGTGAGGTTGAAATCAATAGTTTGTTCTACGTTTAGCTTAGTACATGTCTATTATTTACCGCAAATACTCGTCTATATGTCGAATACCTGCATACGTGGAAACTGACTTTCGACAAAGAAGTTATTTTATGCTAAGCTTAGCCCACGTTCAATATTTGCTTCATATACTTCTGTATTAGTCGAATTTATGTAGGTTCAGTCAGTTAGTTATGTGCCATTCATGACATACGCTTTCGATACATGACTGAGGAAGCAGATTTTTTTCCTGCACCATTTCTTTCTGCAGTAGACCAGTTGACATCCAAGGCTATAGAACCCGGACTGTCTTACTATTTAACCATAGCTTGGGTGGAAGACGAAGAGAATTCATGCATTTCGCAAGGGTATTAGAACGTAAGTGAATATAATGGTTTCGAATGGAATTCGAACTCGGCTCTCAGATTCCTTAAGGTTAGTGGATGAATAAATCTGTTATAACTTTAATATATAAAAAGGATTAATATCCATTACTGGATGAATTACATTGCCAAGGAACGTGATTATAGTAAGTAAAATTTTCGTTTAAAATAAATTTTTTCATCAGGGATATGGATGTTAAATATTATCGCCATATAGACTACTAAGAATTGGAAGTAAATACGTACATTTACTGTTGATTTAAATCCTAACTTGGTCATTTAATATTGATGAATGGGTGCGTGGCTCTTGAGCTATTATCCAAACGTTTATTCTTCTCAGGAGGATGTGAGGAACGCATTTTCTTCATTTTCGGAAGGAGGCCTTATATATCTATTTCATTTATTTGAATCCATATGTGAACATCATAAGCGGAGCTGGTTCGCTCATTTGTATACATCTTGGGTGCAGACACTTATATCTAATGAATATGCGCCCAATAGCTAGCAGGACATCTTGCAAGACCATTTTCTTTGGTATCCTATGTAGGTAGATATTTGAGGCACCGTAGATCAACCAGTTTTACAACAACGGTTTCTTGGACAATAGGATTAGCTCGCCTTCAGTTTGGTTTGGTTTGTTTTACGGTATATCAACCTCAATGGATTATTTAATGCGAACAAAACTTTTATTCATGGAAATATTTTTTCTTCAAAAATGTATTGCTGGTAATACTTTTTTCTTCTTCAAAAACGTATTGCTGGTAATATTTTTTCCTCAAAATTCTATTGCTGTTAATAATTTTTTCCATCACAAATGTATTGCTGGTAATATTTTTCCTTCATAAATGTATTGCCGGTTTATTTTTTTTTCAAAATTGTATTGCTTTAAATATTTATTGCTGGTAAAAATTCTTTGCTGGTAATAAAACCTATTTTTACACTTTCATAGTGTTTTAATCCCACTTTTATGGTTAACTATTTGCCCATAGCTGGGACCCTAACAGGTGCTACCACCCCGAGCCAGGGTGGACCTGGGGACACCAGCAATTAAGAGGTGGTTGCACGCTCCTCAAAACCTCCTGATCAGATGCTTGCTGTCGGATGTAGTTTATCGTCTTACCCAGGGCATCTTTAATGCGACATGTCCTTTCAATTATGGAAGCTGTGAAAGCAATCATCGCTTTTGCAACTTATAATTAATTTTTTGCTTCCACTTTGACGACGTCTTGATAGTATTATTCATTTAATACAGAGACCAAGAGCCATACAATATAAAAGGTTACTGCACAAAAATAGTGATGTAGTAGCAACTTTTTGTCTGTGGGGAAAGGGGTTATAATTCACTTTTATTCTCTGTTTCACTTGCCTTTGATACGACCCCTCAGTGTTCTCCGATCCTTCTTTCCTTCTTATAATTCTTTGAAATTTCAATGATCTACAGAATTTTACCTGTCCAGGGCCAGATTATAATTTATACCCCCTCACAAAAGGAGTTAACCTCTAACCTGCAGCCGTCTTGAATATATTTTGCTCGTGATATATTTTAGAGACATTTACATAATTTGAAATAAACTGATTGCAAATTCTTTAAATAAAGTGTAATATTGATTTTTTGTTTGTCAATAAAAATAGTCTTCAAGAAGTAGCATTATGTTCGTATATATTGCAAACCAAATTAACACATATTTCAACACAACTGTAGTAAAATAAAGATTTTTATAAACAACATTATAACAATAAACTAATTTGTCATGTTGATATTATTTCTTAGTATGTATTTATATAGAAGTTATGTTATCTACTTGAAACACCATACCTATTAAAAGTTTATTTTCCTTGATTTCCTTACGGCAATATCAAATAAATATGAGATTATCACTTATAAAACTATTTGAATTTTATAGCATCTAAATAAATTAAAATCATTGCCTTATAACAATTTGAGGGCCCTAGGTTGCCCATACTAATCTAAAGGATAATCCGACCCTGCATATGCTCTTTTCATATAATATTCGTCGGAATAACCACATATAGATTGTTTCATGTCTTTTCTTAATCTATTGAGGAAATTGCCCAACGGGCCCTGCCTTATAGAATATATGACACGTGATATATGTTCAGCTCAATTCTATTTACTCGTAATTTACTCGAAATGCTTTGTTCATGAAAGTCGTCATTGTTGACTCAAATTCTCCCACGAATTTATATCGTTCCGTCGATACGTAATTAATATCTTAGTTTGACTATTTTACTGACAAGAATGTATTCTGTTGTCTTAGAATTAATGATTAGTTTTTCCTTTTGGATTTATTGACGACTTTGTCTAACAGTTCTTTCAGTTTTTTCTCTGAATCTATAATCAACTATGGGTAGCGTATGTTATTCATTTTATCACTGTCGATATTTCAATGAATTACATTGAGTATCAGTAGAATTTTAATATTGTCAATATTTTGAGGCCTTCATCAGCTCGGAATAAGAACACATTTCGTTACGCAACATGATTGTTGATAATTCTGTGAATTGGACACACATAAGAAAACACTATGAATGATTCTAACGGAGGATTTAAACTGACAAAAATGATGCGATTATGTGTTCGAGAGTTTTAGAAACCGTCTGTTATTATAGGTTATTTCCCTTTTTCAGCAGATTTAAGTCGGTTCAGTTTTTTAGGCGCTTCCAAACTGAAAAAATATCATAAAAGGAGAAAAAGTTTCTGCCATCGAAGACATTGAGAGCATTCTTCTTCTTTCCCGTGCTATGTTCTTTCAGAATGTGGTTAACTTCCTATCCTTTGTAGCTCTTTATAAAGTTAATCCATTTACACAAGTTCGTTAGGTGGAACACTTCCTTCTGACTTCTTGCCTTCATAATATCCTCAGAAGCATCTTTCCTCACTATTTCTCCGAAAAAATTCAACTGTTCTTTTTTCAAGCTAAGTAAAACCGTCATTTTTTTTTATCCATTTTTCTTTAAAATTTCTCCTTACTGAAATGCTCCGTCTACAATAGTCCCAGCATCTTTCTCTAGAACCTCATCTCCGTTGCCTCAAATCGTCTCTTCATCTGTGAGGAAATTGATCCAGGCGATGTAGTAGAAATCATATTAAATAGTAGTTGATAACTATTTTCTAGGTATACCTAGAAAAGGTTTACAAAAATATTGCTAACAATATCACTGTTATCTTACGAAGTGTATCGCTTAACAAGAAGAGTATTTTGGAGGTGAAAGCAGCCAAAAAGGATTAGAGAACAAATTTCGCTTTCACAGGACTGTTTTGGGAATTTTCACTCCTTGTATATTGATGTATGTTCTAACTTTGGATGAGCATGAAAATATTCCGAAAATATCCAAGAAACATAATATTAATAATATCTTGAGAAAAATGAAATCGGCCACAACTGGATATTTTAAATTAAAGAGTTTACATACATTGTGTAGATATCTGATCCAAAAGAATCTACTTTAATCCACAATAATGTTTTCTCGGTTTCTTTCACTCGCCAAATACATCTATCTATCTATCTATCTATCTATCTATCTATCTATCTATCTATCTATCTCATTCTGTTTACATCTATCTACCCCATTCTGTTTCCATCCATCTATCTATCCATCTATCTATCTATCTGTCTGTCACTTTCTCTTCATTATCTATATATCAATCTCTTTCTCTTCATTATCTATCTCTTTCTCTTCATTTTTTTATCTATCTATCTATCTATCTATCTATCTATCTATCTATCTATCTATCTATCTATCTATCTCATTCTGTTTACATCTATCTACCCCATTCTGTTTACATCCATCTATCTATCCATCTATCTATCTGTCTGACTGTCTGTCACTTTCTCTTCATTATCTATATATCAATCTCTTTCATTATCTTCATTATTCATCTTTTTCTATCTATCTATTTTATCTATCTATCTATCTATCTATCTATCTATCTCTTGCTCTTCATTATCTATCTATCTATCTATCTATCTATCTATCTATCTATCTATCTATCCTTTGCTCTTCATTATCTATCTATCTATCTATCTATCTATCTATCCCTTGCTCTTCATTATCTATCTATCTATCTATCTATCTATCTATCTATCTATCTATCTATCTATCTATCTATCTATCTAAAGCCTACACATCCATGCGAATATAAACTTATTTTCAGAAACAATAACAAGTGCCACAAATCTAAACCCAATTCTCGATCTTTAGAGTGCTTACATTCACAACTACGCATGTGCAGACCTTTCGTATCTAATTGTTGCTTTTCTCTCGGCGTATTAGACGCGATGTGGATGTTGTCACTGTCAATAAAACGGGATTCTTCTGCGCATGGAAGGCCGAACGGATATTTGAGACGAGTCCACAAACAAGATAGCCGTTTCGGTACATTTCGGTCTCACCTCTACCCATCTCAAATAAAATAATATTATTCTGTGAAGAAGACATGGAATAGTATTCAAGATTTCGGTGGGGGTATTAACATTTTACTGGGAGGCGCGACTGTATATCCTTGAGAATGTAGCCAATTATAAAGATTTGTACTGGTTTATGGACCTCTTTTTTGGATTAAATTCGTGTAGATACAAAATAAAGTAGAGGGACAAGTGAAGAGTAAACTATGTTGATGGGAAAAGGCGGAATGGAAAAGTTAGGAACAGGACGAGACTCTCGTTAGGAAGGAATAATATGGGAAGATGAAAAGAGTTAAAAGAAAACATTAAAAGTAAAAGGGAAAGAAACAGCATTTATCGCTTTTCATCTATTCGTGTATTTCCTGACGTACATTTTTTTCACTGTTATTTAGCAAGAGTAATGAAAAGACGTACATAAATTGTTAAAATGCGAACCAGAGAGGAACATTAATAAAGCCAGAAACTGGATAAAAAAAACAAAAAAAAACAAACAAAAAAACAACAACAACAACAACAAAAGAATAATATTAGCATAGTAAAATTCCCTGAACAATTCTGTGGATGAAAGAAATCGGCATAAAAACAAAAACAATTGAAAAAACATTTTAGTTTTTGCCGATTAGTTTCGTCTTCCTACTTTATCAAGGCAAAATTGAAGCGAAATGTTTTATTATTTTCATAGTTACAATAAATCCAAAATTTAAAAAGAGAGAAATCCATTTGTCTTATTCACAGTATTGTTCTGAGAATTTTACTATATTGTCGACGTGGGGGAAAAAGAAAACCTTGGAATTATGGAAGTTAACCAGAAAGAGGCTTACGCAAAAAACGTCTCACTCTTTTAAAATTTTGGATTTAATGTAACTATCTAAGTAAAAACATTCTGCTTCAATTTTGCCTTGATAAAATCGGAAGTCGAAACGCGTCGACAAAAACTAAGATGTTTTTCCAATTGTCTTTCTTATACCAATAACAACTATATAAACATTAAGAAAATGTGAAGCGAAAAAAAAAGACAAAATCTAAAAGAAAAAGAAATGAGAACAAAAAAATAGAAAAAAAGGCATTAAACATTAGAAATGATGAGAGCGAAGAATAGAGAAATGAAATAGGAGAAAAAAAGAAAAAGAGAAGTCCTAAAAAGAGGAGCCGAAAAAGAAAAGAAAAAAATAAAGAAAATGAGTAAGGAAAAAATAAAGACGTAAAGAATAAAAGGAAAGTGAAAACGTTATATAAGAAATGAAAGGAAATCAAAAAGAGAAAGACGGAACAGAAAAATGAAAAAAAAAAAAAAGAAAATTTATAACCATAAAAAAGAAAAAAAAGATGAAAGGAAAAGAGAACGAATGAAAAAGACAAAGAAAAGAGAAAGAGAAAAAGGAAAGGTGCGAAGAATAGAAAGATACAGGGGAAAAAAAGAAAGAGAAAGAGAAACAATCGATGAATGAAGAAGGAAAAAATAAAGAAACGAGAAACGACAAAATAAAGGGGAAAAAGATCAAATAAAATAGTTAAGAGAAACTGGCGGCGAATGGAATAAATAGAAAGACATAAAAAAAAGGAAAGAAAACTCATCTAAAAGTAAAATAAGGGAGAAGAAAAAATAGAAAAATAAAAGGAAATGAAAAGAGAATAATAGGAAAATAGGATCCCAAAAAAAAAAAAAAAAAAAAAAAAAAAAACAACGTAAAAATACTGGAAAAACTAAATAAAAAAAAATATATATATATATATATATATATATATATATATATATATATATATACGTCATCCACAGACAGATTGTTTCGCTGTATCACATCTCATCAGAGTGGCTAAACATCCGATTGCCTCAAGCCGGGGTAAGTAATATTCTGTTGGTACTTAATCCAAGTGAATCCTAATAATATGTAATATTAAAACTGATCCACAAAAATAGCTCATTGTATGTATTATAACAGAGCATGCAAATTATATAGGAAAGGAATCCAAAATTACCTCATTCGAATAGCTATTTCGGCCCATGTGAAGAAATAAATTATTTTATATAAGTGTATTTAGGCAGCAATCTCTCATTTATGTATGTGTTTCTCAAATGTAGTCTTAAAAGTATCTATTTCTTTAGTGTTATTTGGTTAAATAAAAACTAAATAGGTTTTCGACCTCACTTGACGACGAAAACTTATTTACAAACGTCTCCGTCGATCAAACCATTGACATTATCCTCAATTCTGTGTATTCTATCCCGCCGCCATCCATCAAACCATTTATACTCAAAAAATTGCTACACGCATGCACAACTAAAGTCCTATTTTATGACCATAATGGCAAAATTTACGCCTAAATTAACGGTGTTAGTATGAGAAATCAGCTCAGACCATACTTTTTCAACTATTACATGACCCACGTAGAAAATATGATATTTAAATAGATCTGTAAACCTAAATATATATGTCCGCTATGTAGACGATATTTTTATTTTTAGTAAACAACCCTAAAGAAATAGATACTCTTAGACCACATATGAGAAAAACTATGTCCTTAACTTTACCTACAAACTTCGTAAAAAAAAAAAAAACAAATTCCCATTCTTAGATATTCTCGTAGAATATAGTAATAACACTTTTATCGCTTCCTCATATATAAAAAAAATCACTAGCAGACACTCTTGCCAACTTAACTTAAGAGAAAAGCAATGATAACATTAGTTGCAATATGAACTCTGGTAAAGACATGCAATGATAACAGCAAAATTGTAATATGAGCACTGGTAAAAATGATGCTGAAAACATTATGTTTATAATACTCGGAAGTACATACCCAGATGTCCTCAAGGACACATGGCACAGTGGATAAAGGCATTGGTTAGATCCAGTGACAGACCCAGAAGGTGAGTTCAATACCTGGTTAAGATTTCTTGTCTTCAACTTGGGCTGGAAGGATTTCTTGTTTCGAGGATTCTTCTGTCGTCCGAGGGTGAACTGCAAAAGGCAGTGGAGAACTTTCAGAGGGAAAATTAGCAGGAGGTAACTGATAATTGACATCCATCAAACATGGCACGTGGAACTAGATCAATCTACATCAGTGATCAAAATTCCAACCAGTTTTCCGGTCGAAAATAGTCCGACTAATGTAAATACTGTAATCTCATCCACATGTAAAAAAAAGATTGCAAATAATGGAAGCCCTAATAATAAAAAAGAAAAGGCCAATTCTTAACAATATTAACTACGAACAAGGACACAATGTGCTAACCGGATTCGGAAAATAAAATATCTCTATAACACTAAAAACGTACACATAACGCACACACCCAATTAAACTGAAAAAATTAAATCATCCTTAATAATGGCTAAAAGTATAGCCGAAAGCGCTCGGAATTATATATATTATATATTTTCTACACACGCTGTGTGCAAAAAGAAAGCACTTATTCGAACACAATAAAAATTAAATAAAAAATCGATAATCGTAGTACATCGTCTGTCGTTTTAATGAAACCTGCAACGGTGACGTCGCGACCTCCTATCGTTCCTCCTGGGTCCCAAAGTTTAACAATGATCACCACCTCGCCTTTCCCGACTCGCTGCCTTCCCTGGTCAAGACTATAATTAATCTGTCTACCCACGCTGTGTTTAGATCCTTGACAGACGGGACCAGCTGTGCCGATACAAGTTGTGTGTCGGGGGATAACACACTAAAAAACTCACGTTTATTTACAACCTTTTAGAAAAAACAAAAATTGTTCTCAATTCGACCCACGCTCTGTAGGACTAATTCCTATCACACAATAGGAAAATGTCAGATTACCTACTTTCTAGAATCATGTATGTATGTCGGGTGTGGTTCAGTTCGACACTGGGGCCTAATTTCTATCGATCATTCGATTTTCTCTCCGACGTTGTATTTCTTCTTCTTCTTCTGTTTAGACTGGTAGATTTCTTGTTTCAACCCCAAAGATTTCTTGCTTCGATTCAATGGAAAGTGGAAGATTTCTTGCTTCAATTCGGTGGAAGATTTCTTGCTTCAATTCGGTGGAAAGATTTCTTGTCTTCAACTTGGGCTGGAAGGATTTCTTGTTTCACATTCTTCTGTCGTCCGAAACTGCAATCAATAACCTAACTCCAACTTCAACTCAACTTCGGCTCAACTGTTTTGGGTCCTGCTTATATTGACGCCCCAACAAACCGGGGTGGGTCGGTCGGCGTCAGGGGGTTCGATAATTTCAAAAGCCGTATTTTTGATTTTCCATTATCGTTATTGGTTTTCCCCTACTTTCTCACAGTGCTCTTGGGGGGCGGCGCAAAATGATCGCATCCGCCTCGTCCAGTAAATCCCGACATAGAAGACATTTGATATTTTTAAAATTGTTTCGCAAAAATGACAATCCTTGTCTCTCACCTGGACATCAAACAGCCCTGCTATTTGACTTTTAGAAAACCCTCCGTGGTCAAAACAATTGGTTTTTTCCAGAAGCCGAGAATCTTAATTAGGCTAGACGGGAATTCTTAACAGGTCGAAGTTGAACTTCTAACAGACACTTTCTCTTCGACTAAAGTGAATTCATTTCTATCCATTTTCTATTTAAAGACATTCTTCGGTCGGTCAACGGAAAATCTCAATTCTATTCTTTCAAGGAAATCCTGACCGAAAAGTAGCATCATGTCTTTTCCTTTCTTTTCCCCCTTTTGTTATTATCTTTCTTTCTTTTCCTTTTTCCTTTCTTTCTTTTTCCTTGTTGGATCGTGAAGAAATAAAATTTTTTCCGTTTTAAGAAAAAAAAATTAACAACCTGTTTAATAAACTTAATAAGAAAAAATTAATCATATGCATATATATATCCAATAAATATATATATGCGTGTGTGTGTGTGTGTCACTTGTAGCTCACTGTTTATATACATATTTATTGTTGTTTCTATTTTTCAGACGTTATCGTCAAATATTATTAAAGACAACAAACATTTTGCCTCAATTAATTTTATTAATCATCACAAAATATTATTTTTAAAAACATTTGTTTTAAAGAATATTGAACATACATGATGCTTAAATACACATGTATGTAGATATAAATATATTTTGTTTAAAATTTATATATTATTAAAGCCAGGTGATCAATTTTATTAATCATGGGGTAACATTTGAAAAAAATAAAAATCACAATTTATATAAATTGATTTCCTAAGAAAATCACAATTTGGCGTTGATTTCCTAAGTCCTCCCTCTTGCTTTTTAATTATGAGTTGCGGATGGATAAATTGTAATTCTAAATGACGCAAAAATGAAAATTATACTGGCATCTGACACTGACAGATATATTTTTACTAAAATTATACAAATATATCTTGAAATACTAAAGAGTAAATTTATTCAATAAAAAATCGCCATTAGCTTCAACCAAGGCCTCCAGACGACTTCGGAATCTTCTACCTTTCTTCTTAATATAGTCTCCTCTTGTTTGGTTGGTGAATGCAATATAATCATTGCGTCTAGTTCATCTTTGGCATTACAGTCAGGTTTGTTTGTCTGTTTGCTCAACTCAACTGCGTCTTACACAACAATAATCAAAGGGGTTGTAGTTCGGTGAGTGAGGTGGCCAAATGTAAGTGGGTGATGTCGAAGTATTTTGTGACTGGTTACTCCTGCTTGTGTGACATAGTACAGAGTTCCGTTGCCAGACTTAGGACCTTCAGCAGCCACCCTCTTAAGCCAGGTCATCATTTTTCCCCAAGTCACTTTGGTGTAGTCCCTCAGTGTGGGGGTCTGAGGTCCTGTGGGGAGATAAATGGAGGCATAACGTCCATCACTAGTATTCACTCCAAACATCATGATGTTGAATAGGTATATCATCCAATTCTTTCCGAATCCTCTGTATTGTCCTCAGTCAGGTTCTCCCTTCCTGTCAACTATATAATCCAATCTTCTCCTCTGACTCATCCAATTGACCCTTCTTACTACATCTATATGACCCAATAGTCCGCTTTTCACTAAATCTGTATAAATCAATTGACCAATCTCCCAACACACCTATATATGATCTCTCTCCCTACAAATATATGGTCCAAAGATCTCAATTGCTTTCCCAAAATCTGTATAATTCAATTGCTCAATCTCCAATTGTCCAAAACCTATATAGGTTCTGTCTCCCCTACATCTATAAGGATCCAATCGTCTCCCTTTCCCTAAATCTGTATAATTATAGGTTCTGTCCCCTACATCTATATGGTCAATCGTCTCCCAACACATTCCATTCAATCTCCCAACACCTATAGGTTCTGTCTCCCTACATCTATATGATCCAATCGATCCAAATCGTTAATTCAATTTCCCTCCCAATTCCTATAATTCTGTCTCCCTAATCTATATGATCCAATCATCTCCTTTCCCTAAATCTGTAAATTCAATTGGCCCTCCCAGCACCTATGGGTTCTGTCTCCCCACATCTATAAGGATCCAATCGTCTCCTTTCCATAAATCTGTAAACAATTGTCTCTCCCAGTATAATTTCAATTGTCTCCTTTCCCCTGTATAATTGACCTCTCCCATATAGGTTCTGTCTCCCTACATCTATATGATCCAAACGTCTCCTTTCCCTAAATCTGTATGAATTCCAATTGTCCAACTCCAACACCTATATAGGTTCTGTCTCCCTACCTACATCTATATAATTCAATTGATCTCAATCTGTCTCTCTACATTTATGAGTCCCTTTTCCCTAAATCTGTATAATTCAATCTGTCCTATATCTCCCAACACCTATATATCCAATCGTCTCTTTCCATAAATCATTAATTGGTCTCCCAACCCTATATATTCTATATGAATCCAATCGTCTCCTTTCCCCAAATCTGTATAATTCAATTGTCCAATCTCCCAACACCTATATAGGTTCTGTCTATATAGTCCAAATCATCTTGTATCTCCCCAAGGATCCAAAAATCTGTATAATTCAATTGTCCAATCTTAACTTACCTATATAGGTTCTGTCTCCCTACATCTATATGATCCAATCAAATCTGTATAATTCAATTGTACAATATCCCAACACCTATATAGGTTCTGTCTCCCCTGTATCTATATGATCCAATCGTCTCCTTTCCCTAAATCTGTATAATTCAATTGTCCAATCTCCAACACCTATATAGGTTCTGTCTCCCTACATCTATATGATCCAATCGTCTCCCTTTCCCAAATTTGTATAATTCAATTGTCCAATCTCCCAGCAACACCCATATAGGTTCTGTCTCCCAACATCTATATGATCCAATCGTCTCCTTTTCCATAAATCTGTATAATTCAATTTGTCCAATCTCCCAACACCTATATAGGTTCTGTCTCCCACATCTATATGATCCAATCGTCTCCTTTCCCTAAATCTGTCCAATCTCCCATAATTCAATTGTCCAATCTCCAACACCTATATAGGTTCTGTCTCCCTACATCTATATGATCCAATCGTCTCCTTTCCTAAATCTGTATAATTCAATTGTCCAATCTCCCCAACACCTATATAGGTTCTGTCTCCCTAAATCTATATGATCCAATCGTCTCCTTTCCCTAAATCACCAGATAATTCAATTGTACCGTCTCCCAACACCTATATAGGTTTGTCTCCCTACTTATATATCCAATCGTCTCCCCTTTCCCTAAATCTGTATAATTCTATTTGTCCAATTTCCCAACACCTATATAGGTTCTGTCTCCCTACATCTATATGATCCAATCGTCTCCTTTCCTAAATCTGTATAATTCAATCGTCCAATCTCCCCAATATATGAGTTCTGTCTCCCAACACATATCTCCCTTTTCTAGGTTCTGGTCTTCCCCACATCCCATAAGGATCCAATCGTCTCCTTCCCTAAATCTGTATAATTCAATTTGTCCAATCTCCCAACACCTATATAGGTTCTGTCTCCCTACATCTATGTATCAATCGTCTCCCTTTCCCTAAATCTGTATAATTCAATTGTCCAATCCTTTCCTCCCCTAATCTATATGATCCAATCATAATTTCCCTAAATTGTAATTCAATTGTCAATCTCCCAACACCTATATAGGTTCTGTCTCCCCACATCTATATGATCCAATCGTCTCCTTTCCCTAAATCTGTATAATTCAATTTATTCAATCCCCAACACCTATATATGTTCTGTCTCCCTCTCCTCCAATCCTCCTTTCCTACATCTATATGGTCCAATAGTTCTCTCTCCCTACATCTATAAGAAAAGAAAATGTAAGAAAATGTAAAGGGGAAAAACGAAAGAAGCAATCATACGTAAAGTGGTAATGGCCCCACTGATTTAAAAATCGCAGACGACATCTAAATGTTATATTCGGTACGGATAAAATGCTTTAAAAAGTTATACATGAGATAAAATGTCAGCTTATCATGAAAGAAAAAAACGGGATTTAACAAGATACTGATACACTACTTATCCTGTGAATAAAAAATGAAATTTGTGAGTTGAAACAATTAAAATATTTACTTTTATTGTTGCTTAATAAAGCACTCCTTTAACACACACACACACAGACACAGACACACACACACACACACACAACCACACACACACACACACACACACATATATATATATATATATATATATATATATATATATATATATATATATATATATACAAAAGTGATTTTACTCACAGAAAATACACATAGATTTAAACATCATGGACATCTGTGCACCTTGGGACCAATACTTTTCCAAAAATATACGTTTAGATTGCGAATCCAAATGAAGACACACTCAATAAAAGAGTATAAAATGAGAAAAAAGACACAAATCCCTCCAACAAACGCAAGGAACGTTTCATCAGCCGAGCGTGTCCAGTCAAAAAGAAACTTTCATCAGCCTAGCCTATGCTTTTACGTTTATGACGTCCGTGTTGTTTATATATATATATATATATATATATATATATATATATATATATATATATATATATAGAAGAGAGATGCGTTTAGTAGGCCGAGATAAGCCTACAAGGTTTCACCTAAACGGATCGATCGTCGTGGAAAGTTTGGCCAAACATTCCATGACAATCATTTAGGTGAAACCTGGGTAGTTTGTCTGGCTCACTAGGGTGTATCTAGGTCTGCTCTACTGTTGTATTGAGCTCTTTTGTTAGTTAGTTGTTACTCGTATCGGTTTTTTTTTTTGGGCTTCAGACTCCATCTGTGCGATTTTTTGTCAGCAGAAGTTCATGTTTGAGCCTTTTTTTTAAAATATTTTTTTTCCCTCGAGATTGATTTGATTAGCAAAAATCAAAAAATTCGAGGGTTTTTCTAAATGAGTCTAGTTATTCATCTGTCTATCTATCTATCTATCTGTCTATATATATATATATATATATATATATAATGAGAAGCCAATATACTTTTCTTAATATGTATATATGGAAAAAGTTTTCAGAATTAAAATTATAATGTTTTATTTATGAAAGTATTTATTTATTTATATATATATTTGATATTTCAAAATTGTCCTCAATTTTTCATCAGATGAATTTTAAATATCAAATATCAAATAAATAAATAAAATACTTTCATAAAATAAAACATTATAATTTCTAATTTGAAACTTTATATATATATATATATATATATATATATATGTGTTTGTGTGTGTGTGTCTGTGTGGAAAGGGACACAAGCTAGATTTATCTGGTTTTGCATTTTTTTAAAAAAATATTTTTCATATATCTGGTTTTCATTTTAAAAAATTTATTTTAGTTGGGGTTTATTTCTATGTTAACCATTTCCAGCCCGATTCTCTTTGCCTTCTCTTTTTTTTTCCATGATTATCTCTTGTCTCATTTTTTTCCCTGCTCTTATCAACATCGCTAGTGCCTGAGGCTGATGATTCATCATCATTTCCTTAAATGGTCGTTGGATTTAGTCACGTGACCGAATTGTATGACATGTCCCCTGTACAGGTGACGGACTCTGTCCAACGTAATTTCTCAATGCACAATTCTAAATCTTATTATTCACAACAATGAAAAGCAACATGACGACGACGTTTTTGACCTGCTGGTCGTACAAATGTCCAGAAAGTATGTTGGCTGACTAAAAGCCGAAACCTTTGTTGGTGGCATGTGAGAGATAACCAAGATGGCGGCTGGTGCTTAGCAATGAGCAGCTTGTATGATTGGTCGCGAATCTGCTGCTGTGATAGATCTATCTATGATATTTTTCTTTCGTCAACATAAACGCCGTGGACAGGACTTTTCACTTCATTTTCTTTTTGCTTTAAAACGTAATCATCAGAAAAAAATATCATTTATGAGAGTATGTTTATATGTGACCATCAATGATTTAAGAATATTATTTGTTTTAAATATTTACATATACTTATTTTGGTGGTCTTCAATATATCAGATGCGGAACGAAGAGATTCATAAAAAACAGATTAAGTAATCATAATTGATAATATTTTATATGCAACATAATAAAATAGTAACAAGAATAAAGGGCGTTATGTGAATGTCATAATTATATTGCCAAAATTAGT
>CAHIKZ030002045.1:500000-550783 GCA_903632075.3 Acanthosepion pharaonis | reverse complement strand
CATTTGGGTCACTAACACTACAAAAGAGAATGCCGAATATCGAAAACATTTAACAACGAAAAACAAGAAAAATTAATTCGTTTGAATGATATGTGGAAATATCCACTCTTTGCCTGATGAAGGTCTCGAGATCGGAAACCCGTGTAGCAAAATTATGGAAAATAAAACATAATATATATATATTTTTTTTAAATCCACATTATAACCGAAAACCTTTTTTGGTTTCTCGCTTCTGTTTAATATACACTTTTCTCTGGTTGGAACAACTATAACCTATCCCCTTTATATATATATATATATATATATATATATATATATATATATATATATATACACACACACACACACATATATATATATATATATATATTATTTTAAGACATTTTTATATTTATATATTCTTTATAGCTACAAATATTTAAGTAAATGCTCCGTTTATAATAAACTGTATTAAACAACATTTACCGGCCTGAATACGAATATAAATATTTGTATCCATAAAAGAATGTATAAACATAAAAAATATCTTGAAATAATTGTCTGACTTTTGTCCATTTCATAATATATATATATATATATATATATATATATATATATATATATATATATAGATAGATATATCAAGTATAGGATTGGTGTATACGGAATAAATTCCAATAACCAACAAATATTATTCTCAAATGAGTGCTCAATACAGAGTAGAGCAAATATATTCATTTTGTCAAATATATAACACAAAAAAATTTATGAAATCACTACAAAACAGCCATTTTGTTTGAACACATCCGGTGTCTTATCAAGTGATGTTGTTGAATGTCTAATATATATATATATATATATATATATATATATATATATATATATATATTGTGTTAATATAATTGCTCACTGCTAAATAACAAAGCTATTAAATAAATATAAATAAATATACATAATATCCGATGCCGACATTACTACTCGGAGTTTCATCAGGTTTTAATTTGAATCTACACCGATTGGTAAACACCGTCGTTCTAAATAATTATTATTATGGCTAAATATTTAATTGCCCTATAATCTAATCTTGAATTTAAATTTAAGGTTCAAATTTACATTTAAGATTGAAAATAATAATTAGAAATTCTAATTTTCTAATTTTAATTTTCGTTAAATTTCCGACGGGATCACCAATATATGTGGCGGTTGTATTACCATTGTTGTTGTGAACGTCGCGGTCATCATTATTGTAGTGATTGAGTTACAGGTCTTTTTTTTCATAAGAGAAACCCGGATATAAGAGATTTTCTCTCGTCCCAAATTAGAGCCTGTGTTAAGGTATATAAAATTTAAACCCGATATAAGAAAAATCCGGATATAAGAGATCCGGTCCCGACAACTCTCTTATATCCGGGTTACATGTACGTAGAAAGTTGGGAATGACAATGCGTGGACTTAATGTAAATATATTTGACGTAAATAAAATAAAATACAAAACTGAACTGAATGATTTCAAAACATAACAATTAAATTTATTAATGTTTGATGTACATGCATGCGAACTAAAAAGGTAGGGACATAGTTTTGTCCTTTTGATTAGGTATTAGTTTGTATATATTTTTCATATTAAACTGAAAGTTAGAATTGTGAGTTGAGTTGCAAAGTTGGTAAAAGATCAGGAGTGATTTCAGAGTTCGTGAATATTTGGTAATTGTCTTTAACGTCTGGCCAGCAATGACTAAGACGGGGAGTTCCTGAAGGTTACATCTTGGCACTTGGTAGCAAGGAATGAGACGTGCGAGAGAGATGAATGAAAAGAAAAACTACTCAGAGAGTTCACACGTGTTCGATTTAATATAATGGTCGATACCACCTCAGGCTCAAACGGAGAAATTATCAAAAAACAGATTGGTCGCGTGCAGGCGATTGATTTGATTGGTCGAAACTGTTGTCATGTTATTTTCAGGTGATTAATAGAGGTTCTTGTTGTATATATTATAACGATACTACTACAAATGATGTTCTCTATAATTATATAGTTATTAATAAATTGACAAAAATTATTTTACTTCACTTTAAATCATGAGAAATTAATGGTCATGCATATAATGTTGAATGTTTTGGAAAATAATGATTGATCTTTTTCATGGACTGTCAAAGTTTGAAAAATTAGAAAGAATGCTTGTCTGGATCATTTCAAATCTTGGTTGCGGCGCGAAGCTGTAAGGTTTTCTTCCAATGAGCGTTTGGGGTTGACTCATTTTCGCTGCCACCAGCCTGTGTCCCGGTCGATTGGTCGTTCCCGGTTCGATACCAACTTATCGTAGTAACTGGTTTGATCTCAAGTCTAACCTACCCACATTGTGAATTTTTTTTTTTTTAGACGAAATCAAATAAATTAATCGGGCTTAAGTGCAAGCTGAATAAAAATTCGATTGGAAGATTAAAATTTTTCGGGGTTCATTAAAGATAAGGGAAGGTCGGAGGAGAGTTATCCTCCTATATTATTCTTACATTGGTATCGAAAATATATAATATATAATATATATATATATATCCGTATTTTTTCATACATTCACCTCCACCTTCACCCATGCTATCATTAGACAATGATCTCTCGGCAGTGCGGGCGTGGCTAAACTGGCCCTCTTAGAATTATTATCGAAAATTTTCTTTACAAAAATCCTTTTTTTTTTTTTTTTTTTCCTTCTCAAAACATTTATATCCCAATTGCCAATTAATTTTTATCACATCCCAAATCCACTTTAGCTCGGACCTCTACTGACTCATTAATCATTGTCGACACTCCCACATTTGGCTTCTCCGCTGGTTAACCTTTTCCTGGGTTTTTCTAAAAGTATGAAAAACAACAATAAATTACTTTTATTTTTCTCATGCCTTAAAATTCTCTTATCACTAGATGCTCATTTTCGAGTCAACAGTTTGAATAAGCAATAATAATGATCCCATTTTGACTCTCTTTTTTTTTCATGTCAAGAATTATTACATAGACCAGATGGCTTCCATCGCTGGAATCAGGAATTATTTCAAATGATATCTCTGAAAAATAATCAATGGCCACTCTCCAAGGTGGTCCCAACAAAATTTTCCACGGTCTGAAGTCGGCCGGCTTTGACATATTGCTTTTCGAGGATTCTGTTTCGTTTGACGTCATCAAAATTTGACATTAATTAATTTGACAGAATCACAGTCTCGCTCCTTCTTACTGATTTTCTGTCTTTTTTAAAAGTATCTTCCTTTTATAAATAAAAATAAATTCTTCTTTTTAATGTCGCTCAACTATCTTTCGATATAGCTCTTTTCGCCTTGATCCGTTCCCGTTTTAATTTCTTTTGGTTAATTATTATATAATTACCATAGCTAAATAGTGTCACATATATAACACTTTTATACAATTATTTAAAATTAGTCTTTTATTTATATTGATATAATTAAAAATTTTTATATTGTAACATTTACTACTACAGAATGATTAAAATAAAATAAAACATGGAAATTAAAACAAGTGTCGATTTTTTTATTGTTTTAAAAAAAATAAAATTAATTTTACACAATTAAAATTTTAAGGAATTTTAGTCTTTAAATTAAATTATAAATGAACGACGTAAACGAGCTTTAATGGTAGAAATAAGTGTAAAACCGAAATAATTTCCTTTAGAAAATAAAACAATTTTTCTAACTGCAATTCGAAGAAATTTTTTCTAATTGATTTGTTGTTAATAAAATATTTGAAATAATATAGTAATTCATGGAATAATCATTAAAATAAAAAAAGAAAAAAAAAAACCCTTAATCACTTTTTTTTTGTTTTTTTTTTTTTTAAGATCCAAGATAGAAATCGAATTTTTTGTTTGCTTTTCTTAAATCTACTAATATGAAAATTGAAGAGAATTTCATTTGCATAGATCAAAACTTTACGGAATAAAATTGACATTTAATTGAATTGTTTGATTTTTTTTTATTTTTAAAAATTAAAGGGAGAAGTTCTAAGTTCTAAGATGAATTTGAAGCTATTTTTCCTTTTTTAGAGAATTTAAAAAAGTATTCTTAACATTTTTACAAAAAAAGGGTTGAATTTTGCAGCCTATTTGAACGCTTAAATTCATGAAGTGACGGAACATTTAAAGGCCTTCTATCGGTGATGTTACCGTGAAAGTATTTGAAAAAAGACAAAGGAAGGCGACAGAATACGTTTGGATATACATTGCAGACGAGATTCCAGATCTTATTCATAATGCAAGTCCGTCTTTGGATTTTATCAAGAACCTTCTTGAAACAAAAGGGCTTGAGACCATATATGACAGCAATCTGTTTGTAGAGGTTTATGGTTGATTTGTGATTTGAAGGATCTATGTCAAATGTTCCTAGAAAATTTTTCCTGGCGCGAATAAATATAAAAAATACCAGCGGTGGAAATTTTGATTCCAAAAAGATTTTTTTCATCTCAGGTCAGCGGACAATGTGAGACCGATATATTGAAAAGCAGTAAAGTGTTCTCATGTTCGATTTGTTCTTTAGGGATTAATCATTTCAACTTAGTAGATTTTTCCCTGAATATAAATGGCCTGTTATTTGTCATCCTGAAATCAACAATACAATCACCCAAACAACATTGAGGTGGCAAAAGACAACAACCTTCTTTTAAAAAAAAAAAAATATTTAAGGTGAAAATTAAAAAATGAAAATTCCAAGAAACTTGCAAAAGTATGTGAAAAAGCCACCATCCATTTTTTTTTAAAAGGCTGAGGGGGTAAAAAACTCGAGATTGATTGGAAAAAAGATTGGAAAAGGTGGAAAGGGCGACGCGTTTCCGCATGGTTTTGTTTGATTTGTTTCACAGCATCAGATCAAAATCTATGGCCCTTAAATGCCGAAAATTTTAATGCTGGTAATATTTTTCCTTCAAAAATGTATTTTTGAAATTTTTTTTTTTTTTTTTTTTCAAAAATGTATTGCATCGAAACGCGTTTTTTTACAAAGTTTTCTCCACTTAAAACATATTTTTACATATCATAGTGTCCCACCCCAGTTTTAGGTGAAACTTTTGCCCATAAAAAAAACCCCTGGGGAACTACCACCACAAACACAATATAATGAATATTGCTTTTTAATATCTAAAGAGTGTTCCTATTACAGATTCCCGATTTTAAAATTGAATTAAGAAAGGAAACGTCTAAGGATTGTTTTTTATTTTGTGTTTGATTTTCGATAAACACATAGTGAGTTCAGAACTCGATTTCCTTTACCATGAAAATGAATGTGTAGTAGCAGGAGACATTATCTACTTTTCAATATATCCGTCAACTTTTCTATGTCAGAGCTCAACCGAAATAAAAATTTCGGGAGCATTTATTGTCATCCGCAGACAGACTATTTTTTTTTGACAGCTCATCAGTGTAGTTAAAAAAGAGAAAGAGAGGAATATATAGTTAGTAATAGCATTTCTCTGAATTTTTTAGAAAAGCCAAGTTGGGTAAACAATAAAAATAAAATTTCTATATTTATATATATATATCATATATATAAATTATGACGAATGTAAAAATATCATCGACTTGGTAAATATTTTGTTGAGTGGATTTTCATTTGACTTTACACAATCACACAATATTAAAAATGAACACACACACACAAATTAAATATTCTAAAACGATAAAAGATAGTCTAATTAAATAATTATATATAAAATTTAATCAAATGAATTGTTAAATGAACGAGTTATTCCAGGCTTATGTGCTACCCGGAAGAAAACTGCATGGCTTTGAGGTTTATTTGGTCTGCTTAAAAAAATACCTTGAATATAGAATACTTAGATAGTTGTTTAGAAGTCGGGTTTTTAGTTTGGTAATGTATGAACCTGTATGGTTACGTGTTTTTTCGACAGGCTTTGATTATTTCTAGCAGCTTTCGTTTTTGTCGCTAAAATTTTTTCATATTTTGGGAGATATCAATTTGATTAATGATCAATCAAATCCCTCAAACTATTTTAAATTTTGGATCGCAATATATATATATATATATAAATATATATATATATATATATATATATTTATTATCAATTAAAACTTGTCAAATATAATTTATAAATTCATGAATCATTCATACAAAAAAAAAAATAGAGGTTAATGATTTAAATGGCGAGAATACATCTTCGCAAACAATATAAAACAAAAGATACACAAACCCCGAACCTGTATATGAATGATATGATCCCTGTTTATAAATTCCAGTTGCATAAGGTCTTTTTTAATTTTTATAAAGATTTCTGTTAATAAATAAAGACATCATCAAAATGGAAATAGATTTTTTTTCTTGTTTTTACTTCTCAAATAAGAGGACAACGAAAAATATGTGTAATCCGAAAAATATTTGAGAAATGTGTTATTGTTTTTGGAAACGTATTATACCAAGTTTTTATTCAATTTGCGATAAATAAATTTAAATTTTTAAATCATTAACTTCTCTATATTTTTTTTTTGTATGAATGATTTTGAATTTATAAATTATATATATATATATATATATATATATATATATATATATATATGGTTATTATAACTTGGACCGATTTTAAATGTGAATTAATTTAATTTCTAATAATTTTTTTTTTTTTTTTTTTTTTTTTTTTAATTTAATTCAAATTTTTTAAAGCAAATTTAACGATGGAAATATTAATAATCAACCGAATGAAGAAGGATGCTGGGAGTTCCTGACCGAATTGGTGTATCCACTAAAATTTATGTTTCGAGTGACCAAATATAATATATATTTTTTATATTGTTATTATCCTAAAAAGAAAGACCTGAATTTAACTCCGCCAGTTTTCTTAGTACCTGAAGATTTATTTTGCATATATGTATTCTTAATAATATCTGATAATAGCTCTGCTTTATTATTCGATTACTTATTTATTAAAAAATTTGTTCATGTGCTTAATATATATTATATAACATAAATAAAAAAAAAAAAAACATTAATATCATTATCCAATAACAAAGCCCAGCATGTTCGAATTTTTTTTCCTTCATATAAATTTTAGCATCGTTATTCAGTCAAATCATGATCATAAATTTCTACGAATTTATACAACCTTTCAGCTGTTTTTACGAAACAGGAATGTTTCAGATCCCAAAGTCGACGTGTTTTAATCTTAGGGATAGACATTTTGACGAGGAGCAAGGAGCAATAAAGACAAAAAAAAAATTACTCCACGACAAAAGATCACGTATTATATTTGACAATATATATATATATATATATATATATATATATATATATATATATATATATATATATTGGCCATTTCGATAACAACTGAGACATTACTCTCATTTATTGAAAAATTTATTTCTTGCCACATTCTGGCTGATAAACTCCATAAACAAAAATTCTCAAATTATATATATTAGTAAAAAAGGTACTCTCTTAAATTTTCAAAATTCAACATTAACTTTTTTACAAGCTCCAAAAATTTGTTTTCCAATCAAATATAAATATTCAAAAAAAAAATATATTTCGATTCGGATTATATTTTTCGTCTCGATTTAAATGATATATATAAATAAAACAAAAAATAAAATATATCTGATGATGACCGGAAGAAACGTCGAAAGTTGGGTTTGCCTATTTTGTCAAGACATTTGTTTTTAATTATAAAGCCTATCAAAAAAACATTTCAACATTCATCGGAGTATATATTTTATTAATGCATGTTTTAAATTTTGAATTTGTTTGTTTCTGGAATTTTATATCATTAACTTTATAATTTATTTTTTGTATATAATTTTATTAAAATATATTCAGTTGTATGAGTTTGTGTTTCTGGTTTTCAAGTTTTTATATATCGTCATAAACTGGTTTATTTTTTTTAAAAAATTGATCTCTTAAATTGTTTGTTAGATCATATTTGGCGGTGGAGGGAATTGAATCAATATGTGTACGTAAAGGGTTTGTATTGTTGATGGAGCGCTTAAACATACATAGCCTGTTAAGATATATAATTTGAAATTCTAGATTTTAAATATTCATTGTATAATTAACTTTTAAATTTATTTATAAGATTTTTTTGAATACAATTATAAATAAACACTAAAATAATGAATAAATAGATATAAACATAAATATGCATTACTTAATTAATATTCATTGTATTTTTTCCAATTTCGAAGAATAAAAAATAAAGGTAATGTATTGCAATTCAAATTCAAGTTTCTGAACATATTAAATAAGGCATTAAAATTTTTGACCATTCGCTGAACGATTCCTTATCTAAAACCTTCATATTAATTGTAAAATTTTTTAAAATGTCCAAATGAAAATCTTGCATATATATATTTTACAATATATACATTTAAAATATATAAATATAAATGGAAAAACATAAGATACATACATATACATATATATAATTGTATATTTACATACATTTATATACATAAATATATGCTTATACACATATACACATATATATATAAGAATAATACAAATTTATACATATATATATGTATATATATATACACATTTAAATAAATATATACAGATTATATATATATATATATGTATTACATTTACACTATACATACAAACACACTCCAATATATATATATATATATATATATATATATATATATTTAATTTTAAATTTCTGATTATTAAATTAACAAAACTTTAAAAATAAATTTATATAAAATATTATATATGTCTATATAAAATTAATTTTAAAAAGAAAATATAGAAAACAAGATGATTTCTGAAAGGAATAATAATAATAATAAATCAACCAACTACAAACCTAATATTAATTATAAAAATTTTTCAAAACAACAACAACAACAACAACAAAAGAAAAATACTAATAAAATAAAAATGAGAGGAATATATATATAGGTATAATAATGATCAGTCAAAATAAGTGTTCAGTTATAACATTTAACCAAATATATCTGAATAAACATAAATATATATATATATATATATATATATATATATATATATATATATACATATACATACACACACATATATCCATAACATATACATATATACATTTAACGTCATTACAAATACATGCTAGTAAATACATTGTTAAATATCATAAATGATTTTTTCCATGCCTGCATTTGAAGATAAACTTATTGTGATGAATTCAATCACAATCCTTAACATCATGGTCAATATGTACCAAAAAAGAAGTTTTAGCCCTGGAAATAATTATCCATTTTGATTCCAGTTATATTCCAATATAAACCTTTTTCTGTTCATATTTTTCTTGGTGAAGATCGTGGTTCTCAAAATTAATTCCAATAATTTCTAATTATTTAATGGAATCCTCCCAATGAGCTTTCAGTAATTTGATACTGCATATTAATAATCCTGAATATTTTTGTAATGTTTTTAATTGACCATTGATTATTTGAAATTCATATAATTCAATTCCGCTTAAAAAAGGAGAATAAGATCATTTTTCCACATTGTTAAAATTGATAACATATTTTAAATCCATTTTATTAAAAAAAACTATTAATGTGTTGTTAAAACTAAAATTGTACTTATATTAATGTTGAAAATTTTGCAAAATCATACATACATGTACACACACACACACATATATATATATATATATATGTACACACACACAAACACACATACACATATATATATATATATATATATATATATATATATATATATATTTAAATGCCTAAACACCGACTTTGATTCTATTAAATGGTATACTTGCCATTTCATTTGATAAATAAAAAAGCAAAGATTTTATATATTATTATTATTTATTATTATTATTTTTTATTTTATTATTATTATTGTATAATATTATTATAATTATTATTTTATTATATTTAAATGAATATTCTATAGATTATATTTCCATAAATTTTATTGGATACCAGTTTCTCAAATAAAGACTATTTTTTTCTATCATATGAATATAACGATAAGACCAATTTAATAATTATTATAAATTTATAGATTAATTTCACTTTTTTTTTTTTTTTTTATTTTTATTGTTTTTTGTTTTTTTGAATTTGATGTCAATTTTATTATCAGGTTGTATCAAATTTATATCATTTAATAAATATATTTAATTGATGAGTAATATATATCTTATTTATTATAAAACATATATTCAATGTGTGTGTAAATGTGTGTGTATAATATTTATATATTGATATATTTCCATACATTTGACAACAAATTTATATATTTATTCACAGGATACGTATAATTACCTTTATTTATATTTCTAAAATGATACAAAAAATTGGAAAAAAAACAATTGTTTTTGAAAATGCATTTGAAACACATTAAGACCATTCAAGAAGAAAAAATTTCTTATTATTGACAACTCATATTTTGGTTTTCATGATTTATAAATACCATTATTAAAATCATCATAAATAATAATGATTTTAAAAAGTTTCTATGTGGATGTATAAAAATATATGTTAATTTCCAGTTCAAAAGTTTTTAACAGATTTCAAATAAAAACAAATTTTTTAAATGTGCCATGTTTCAAATTTACTTTATTTTTCAATTTTTGTTTTGTCTATAACTTAAAAAAAATACAATAAATGCTATATTGTAACATAACCGGGATATATTTTTCAACCATATAATTTCTAAGTTGTTAAAAAACATCCATTTTGTTTTTTGTAAAAAAATTATTTCCATAATTAAGTCATTCATGATAAAAAGATTATTGTTCCATTCTTTTTTTTTTTCAAAAATATTTTTTGATTTTTATTTGCCTTTTAAAATTCTAAAAGAATCTTTTAAATTTTGTTAGACAACAATTTATTGTTTATTATATATATCTAATAATTTATTGTGTATGATTGAAATATATATATATATATATATATATATATATGTACTCCTGTTTATTTGATTGAAAATGTTTAAGTCTTAACTTTATCTCAAATATTTTAACATATATGTTGCCCTGTATATAAATTAAATATATATATATGATGTTATATATTTATATTGTTATATTAAAAATACCCTTTTATATAATATTATTTATATATATATATATATATATATATATATATATATATATATATATATATGTGTGTGTGTGTGTGTGTGTGTGTGTGTGTGTGTGTGAAAATATATAGAAAATAGGAAAGAACTGGTTAGGTAAATAATCCAAAGTTCCTTAGTATTTTAGTTATTATTTTTTAAAAATAGTGCTCGATACAAAAGTAGAGCATAAATATAATTATTTATTTAAAATATGATTCCAAATCGCTACATAAGAGGTCTCATGTTTCAAAACAAGAGCCGAAAACTTCAATATAATTATTTAAATTAAATTGAGTTAAAAAAGCTCTATTTCTTCAACGTAAATTTTTTTTAATTACGTATTTTTAAAAACACGTTTAATAAAATTCAGAAATTCATTATATTAAAAAATTATATTTCTTGATGATAAAAAATATATATATTTATATATCAATATAATATATAATGAATTTTGATGGCATTAGTCGGTTTTGAAACATGAGATATCTTATGTCGCGAGTTTTAATAATTTAAGAGTTATATAAAAAATATTCGTATATATATATATATATATATTATAATTTTAAATATATATTATATAAAACGCAATCATCAGGTCTGATGATTGCGTTTAGTAAAAGATTTGTTGTCATTTTTTGCGTGTTGACTTTAATTTGCTTGGTACACACACATATATTGTTGTAACCTAGTGAAATTTACTGAATAGGATAATCAAACAAAGGTTGGTAATGGACGATAATACTTGAGGACAAGAATAATATATATAAGATTATATTTATTATATATTTAAGAAGTGAGTCAAGTGAATTTGTCCTTCCGACTGCAGACCAACATACAGTATTCACTATTTTGGGGGATGAAGAGATATCAAATCATTTAAATTTCGAAAGTATCTATCTATCTATCTTTCTATATATATATTCGGACTATTTATATAAAAATAAAATAAATATATATATATATATTAAAATGCCAGATATATATATAATATATATATTAAATCATCATTTTGGATGAGGAGATATCCCCATTTACAATCGACTATCCATGCCAAAATTCAACAGAAACTATTGTTCCATATGTATTTTGTCGACATTTTGAAAAATTACCCAGGTGACCGCTCCAAAAAGAAATTGAACACCTTAAGAATGTTTATCTACCCTCCTGAAGAATGCACAGCGTCTCGTCCAGATTTTCTCGAAACTTCATATCTGCTCAAGGTTTTCGTATCAGAAATGTAAACAAAAATAATTTCTCTGGCATCAATTCATTGTTTTTTATGCGATATTATTTCTTGCTACCTTATCGTATGGTTAGCCGTGTTTGAATAGACGCTCTATTTTTTATCCATTTTTTGTGTATATTACCCAGCAGGACAGAATAGATCTTATAGCCCTATGTGGCAAACAGACTAGGTTTGGTTTATTTTGTTTTTAAAAAATATCAACCTCAATGGCTTAAAGAATGCCGAAAAAATTTTTTGAAATAGATTCGTATGAATAAGAATATGTATTCTTTGGTTTAGATTGGTTTGGTTTATTTTGTTTTAAGGTTAATCAACCTCAATGGGTTATTTAATTTGAAAATTTTTTTGAACATAAATTCGTATGAATAGAATATGTATTCTTTGGTTTAGATTGGTTTGGTTTATTTTGTTTACGGTATATCAACCTCAATGGGTTATTTAATGCCGACAACATTTTTAGGATAGATTCGTATGAATAGAATATGTATTCTTTGGTTTAGATTGGTTTGGTTTATTTTGTTTTAATTTATCATATCAACCTCAATTATATTTAATTCTGACGAAAATTTTTATTGCTGGTGATATTTTGTTTTGTCAAAAAAAAAATTTTTTAATATTTTTTTATCAAAATTGTATTGAAAAAAAAATTTTTAAAAAAAGTATTGCTGGTAATAGTTAATTATTTGCCCTTAGATTGGATCCTAACAGGTTTAGACCCTAGTCAGATTGGTCCTGGGGACACCAAAATAAAATAAAATCTCAAATCCTCAACATATCCTGATCAGAATATTGCTGCTGGATGTTAGTTTAAAAAAAAGAACATTTTCAACAAACAAACTTTAGAAAGAAAAAGGGTTTGGTTTGGTTTGATTTATCAACCACAATGGGTTATTTAATGCCGACAAAATTTTTATTGCTAGTATTATTTTTTTTTTTTTTCAAAAATGAAGAAATCTATAGCTGGTAATATTTTTTTTCAAAAAATGTATAACTCTTCGCATTGATGTTATTTTTTAAATAATGCTGATAATAATTTTTCCTTCCAAAATTATGGCTGGTAATAATTTTTCATTAAATGTATTTCTGGTATTAAAACATATTTTTACACAAGTTTGGGTGTTAACTATTTGCCCATAGCTGGGACCCTAACAGGTGCTACCAAAATAAAGGTCAGGGTGGACCTGGGAATTTAACAATTAAAAAAATGGTTTCATGAATCTCCTTATCTAAAAATCAGACATTTTGTTGGACGTAGTTTATCGTCATCTGAAAGGACGCGGATGTGGTTTATCATCTTACCCAGGATGCGGATATAGTTTATCGTCTTACCCAGGACGGGGGCGTGGTTTATCGTCATAAAGAGGACGCGGACGTGGTTTATCGTCAAAGAACGCGGATGTAATTTATCGTCTTACCCAGGATGCGGATGTAGTTTATCGTCTTACCCAGGACGCGGATGCATTTATCGTCATACTCAAGACGCGGACGTGGTTTTAAATCTTACTATCTTCAAGTAGTTTATCGTCTTAAGAATGACGCGGATGTAATTTATCGTCTTACCCAGGACGCGGATGTAGTTTATCGTCATACCCAGGACGCGGATGTGGTTTATCGTCTTACCCAGGAGGCGGATGTAGTTTATCGTCTTACCCAGGAAAGAAAGAAAACTGGGGTCAATGCAATATGAAAGTGTAAAAATAGTTGTTTTTTTTTAAAATAAAATTAAAATATATATTTTCATAGTTAAAAATATTTATTCCAATAAGGCAGAAAAAAAAAAAAAAAAAAAATGGTTTTAAATAAAATGAAATTTCGTCATTAAATGACCCATAAAGAATGCCGTTAATCATAGAAATTAAGTAATCAATCGTCCTTCTCTCGTCTGTTGTTCCAGCGTTCGATTCGGCACCATGATGCGGTCTTTGGTGGGTTTTGAGGTTAGTAACCCTTCATATAGTGCTTATATGAGCCGACACCCTTTCAGTGATCTTTATAGGCGTCGAAGCATTTAAATTGCCCATATTCCAGCGGTAGACTTAGGTCCAGCATTATTGAAAAGAATGTCGTAGAAATTTACAATAGACCCAGAATAGACTATTGCTACCATATTTAGGATATTGTTGCTCAACACCTTATATTTAATCCTTAACAGATTCTATCACGCAGTCTTGTGGGGAAGATTTATTTTCCACTCTACAACCTCTTTCCAAGAGTTTGCAAAATTGAAAAATCATTTTTTGTTCCCTCAGTTCATTCATTCACTGAAATGAAGTTAAGCAACGTTGAGCCTGTTCAATCCTAGATAGTTGACCGCTTGGGAATACCAGATGGAACCCCCCCCCCAAAAAAAAAACTAAGTCGCTTGACAGTTTCCATTTCTTGGTTACTTTACGAGGTAAGAGTGTTCGGAGAATTTGACACTCACAGGACACACTAAAATCAAAAACGGGTCTCATTGTTGTTTTGTTTTTGCTAGTAAATTTTGTATTAACATTTTTGTGAGAATATTTTTTTCCAGATGCTGAACTTACTATTTAATTCATAGCGGGGGGGGTATAGATTCTTGAGTTACCGAAGTGAATGTAATAGAACTGACTCGAATTCGAACTCTTTTCTCCGAGTTCTCATTCTGAGCAGCTATCTATTACACCACCCGCATATTCAAGGGACAGAGAGAAATACGAGTTTGCGAAAACTGACTGTTTGATTTGTTTTTTACGGCATATCAAACCCTTGCAGGTTAATAAAAAACAACCTGGTAAAATATTTAGACTGCAGAAACTTCTTTGGGAAATAATAATGATTTACTGATACATGTTTTACTAATGAACCCATAGCTGGGAGAAAAGAGGCGGATTCTTTCTATTTGTGTCTAATTGAGTGTAACGAATCCGACTGGAATTAGAACTCGGAAAAAGAAAACAATTCCGAAATTTATCCATTGAACTAGTCGCACATTTTTTTTACAGCAAAAAGTATACCCATCTAGGTAGTGACCAAACTCGACGTTGCTTAACTTTCAACGAGATATAGACGTAACCCTTAGGAGGTCTCAAAAACAGAAGTCGTATAGGATCACGCAAAGAGAAATAAATAAAATTTAAAAAAAAAAATTTTCTCCTGTTCCTTTTCCCCCAACAAAAAAAAAAAACATATATAAGAATATGAGACAAAAAAAAACTGTCTCTTCATCGTTAAAAAAAAAAAAAAAAAGACGGGTGGGGCCGATCCAGCCGCTTCTGCAAGGAAATTATATCCGGGGCTGTAAAATGTATCAACGAGCTGCCAAAAACCGTGTGCGGTGGTGGTGGTGGTGGTGGGGGGTTTTTCTTAACCTTGAAAAGAAAAATTTTTTTCGGTAATATCTCTGCCGACTTTATCCCAACGATGAGTAATTGCATTGACCAACAATCTATGGCAGTCGGAGAGTCGCACGTGCAGACAAGAAAATAAAATTGGAAAAAAAAAAAAAAAAAAAAAAGAAAAAAAAGGAATGAAAAAAATGAAAAAGAAAGTTCTGGATAAGGGGTTAGGCTTGGTGAGGGGAGGGCCAGGGAAAAATGAAAGGAAGGAAAATTCGGAAGAATCCGAATAAGTAAAGGGAAAAAGAAGGAAGGGAACTTGTCGTGGCAAGTTGTGGAAAAATTTGAAGTAGAAGAAGAAGAAGGTTAGTGACTGCAGTCTTTGAAAGAAAGAAAGAAAGAAAGAAAGATGGAAGGAAACATCAAGGATAATTATCTTGGAAAGAAAAAAATGAAAAAGAAAGAAAAGAAAGAAAAGAATAAAGCCGAAGAAAACATATTTATCTGTAAAGAAAGAAAAAAGGAAAAAAAGAAGGATAGATAATTATCTGAAAGAAAGAAAGAAAAAAAGAAAGAAAGAAGGAAGGAAGGCGGGAAGGATAATTATCTTGGAGAAAGAAAGAAAGAGGATAGAAGGATATTTATCTGGAAAGAAAGAAAAAAGAAAGAAAGAAAGAAGGATAAATAATTATCTGAAAGAAAGAAAGAAAGAAAGAAAGAAAGAAAGAAAGAAAGAGGGAAGGAAGGCGGGAAGGATAATTATCTTAGAGAAAGAAAGAAAGAGGAAAGAAGGATATTTATCTGGAAAGAAAGAAAAAAGAAAGAAAGAAAGAAAGAAAGAAAGAGGAAAGAAGGATATTTATCTGGAAAGAAAGAAAAAAGAAAGAAAGAAAGAAAAAAGAAAGAAAGAAAGAAAGAAAGAGGAGAGAAGGATATTTATCTGGAAAGAAAGAAAGAAAGAAAGAAAGAAAGAAAGAAAGAAAGAAAGAAAGAGGAGAGAAGGATATTTATCTGGAAAGAAAGAAAAAAGAAGGATACTTATCTGGGAGAAATAAAAAAAGAAAGAAAGGATCGAAGGATATTTATCTAGAAAGAAAGAAAGAAAGAAAGAAAGAAAGAAAGAAAGAAAGAAAGAAAGAAAGAAGGAATGATATGTATCTGTGAGAAAGAAAGAAAGAAAGAAAGAAAGAAAGAAAGGAGCGAAAGATATTTATCTAGAAAGAAAGAAAGAAAGAAATAAAGAAAGAAAGAAGAAAGGTGGATACGTATACGTGAGAAAGAAAGAAAGAAAGAAAGAAAGAAAGAAAGAAAGAAAGAAAGAAAGAAAGAAGCATCCTTATCCGGTTGGAATAATTGTAAGAACAAAAGGGGGTGGATTATAATTGTAAAGGCCTATTAAAAAAGATTAAGAAGGAAAAAGAGAAGGACAATCAAGTAGAATAAAGAATGGGCAGAAGAAAAAGAAATCGAATAAAATAAGGAGTAGAAAGAAAGTGATGAAAACAGTTAAGAAAGAGAGAAAGAAAAAAGAAAAGAATAAAGAAAGCGTAAGGGAAGACTCAAAAATAAAGAAAGAAACGTGAATACAAAAAAACGGACGAAAGAAAAAGGAAAAATAAAAAGATAAAAAATAAAATAAAAACAATATCCGAAAAGAAATTTGGGCTAAAATGAATACCAGAACTGAAATAGGGCCTTAAAAATAAAATAAAATAAAATAAATACAAAATAAAATAAAATAAAGTAAATAAAATGTAAAAAAAGAAAATAAATATTTAAAATAAAATAAAAAAAAAAATTTAAAAAAATAGCGCAAAGCAAATGTTAGAAAACCTGGGCTGAAAAAAAAAAACCCGTAAATCCCTCAACAAAGAAGCCATATATATCAGATGCGAGTTGAAATGACTCTTTACATGCAGTCAAAATAAATAGACTAAAAAAAAAACAAAAAAAAACACAGTGTAACCCGGATATAAGAGAAACCCGGATATAAGAGAGATTTTCTCTGGTCCCAAATTAGAGCCTGTGTTAATGTATATAAAATAGACCAAACCCGAATATAAGAGAAACCCGGATATATGAGACTTGCTCTCTGGTCCCGGCAACTCTCTTATATCCGGGTTACTGTACTAAAAAAAAGTTATTTTAAAAAAAGAAAAGAAAAAAATAAAATTATAATTTGCTAAAGCTTCATAATTTTTTTTTTATTTAACTTCACCATAAACTTCCTAATAAAAAAAATTTACAGTTGTGGCACAAGGCCAAAAGGGGGAGGAGCACTAAGGCTGGTCATTGCTGCTATCCTATATGTAGCTAATACGATTCTCAAGCCATTCACTCTCTTAAAGATTAACGCTGACCCTTCTCTTTAACAATAGAATGGGCAGAAGATAGACCATAACTTCACATTTATTTTTTATTGAATATTAAATAGAAATATATATATATATATATATATATATATATATATATACAGTGTAACCCGGATATAAGAGACCCGGATATAAGAGAAACCCGATATAAGAGAGATTTTCTGGTCCCTAATTAGAGACTTGTGTTAATGTATATAAATAGACCAAACCTGATATAAGAGAAACCCGGATATAAGAGAGATTTTCTCTGGTCCCTAATTAGAGCCTTGTGTTAATGTATATAAAATAGACCAAACCCGGATATAAGAGAAACCCGGATATAAGAGAGATTTTCTCTGGTCCCAAATTAGAGCCTGTGTTAATGTATATAAAATAGACCAAACCCGGATATAAGAGATTTTCTCTGGTCCCAAATAAGAGCCTTGTGTTAATTGTAATGTAAAATAGACCAAACCGGATATAAGAGAAACCCGGATATAAAAGAGATTTTCTCTGGTCCCAAATTAGAGCCTTGTGTTAATGTATATAAAATAGACCAAACCCGGATATAAGAGAAACCCGGATATATGAGACTTCGTCTCCGGTCCCGACAACTCTCTTATATCCGGGTTACACTGTACTTAGAAACTTTCTACAAATCCGAAAAAAAAAAAACCCCAAGAATTTGGTGGTGCTGTGAAGAACAAACCCCATCAAAGATTAAAAGCCTCTCGTTAAAATCCAGACTTTTCCGAATCTGCTGACCTTACCTTACATCAACCAATTACAGTGTAACCCGGATATAAGAGAGTTGACGGGACCGGAGAAGAAGTATTTTATATCCGGGTTTCTCTTATATCCGGGCTACACTGTATTACCTATTTTCGATCGCTACAAAATGCTTTGATGGCGTTGGTGGGCGAGACTTCCTCTAATAAAAACAAGATACAAGAGTTCACCGAAACCTTTTCATATCAAATCATGCTGAATTTATTTTTGCTTTCATTTCTTTGTTTATTTTCTAATAATTTCATACAAAACAAGGAAATAAAGCTACTAAGACGCAGGTGGGGGAAGCTTAATAGGTATGAAAGAATACAAGACAGTGTATATTTTTGGTGGACACCGTCTAAATAACGTGAGATACGCAGATGACACCGTGTTAATAGCAATCACAGAAAGAAAACAGTATAAACTTCTAGACATGGTCGTAAAAAAAAGGGGGAAGAAAGGACTAACCATCAATTGTGGGAAGACAGAATCTGTAGTCATTAACCAGAGCTAAAAATTGGTGGGGGGGCGTCTAAATCAGAATATCTGAGAAGACAACACCAAAATCGCAAAGTGCGTTGCAGTAGGGAAAGATGCCTTCCAAAAGCTGAACAAAGTATTAAGAAACAAGAAAATTTTAGTGTTTTTTTTTATTTCATCCCAAGGAAGGCAATAAAGCCACTAAGACACAAGGGGTTACTAGGTGTGAAAGAATAAGAAAAAAGAGTAACAGTACTAAGGAGCGAGAGCAATGAAAGTAAATAAGCACTGACATTGTATTTAAATTCTTAAAGATGAAAGTTGGTTGGAAAGCCGGAATATAAGATAAAACACTAGTAAGGTGCGAGACCAATAAAAGAAGAGAATTTAAGAGGTCAAAGGATAAAGATTAACATTGCATTTACATTTTTGAAGACCAAACTTAACTGGAAAGTAAGAAGCCGGAAGAGAGTTCCACAAGCGAGAAGTGCGAGAGAAGAAACTGTTAACATAGAACTTGCGGTTGCATCTACCCATTTCGATTGAATATAAGAAAAACTCTATTAAGAAGCGCGAACAATAAAAGAAGAGAATTTCAGAGGACAGAGGATAAAGATTGACATTTACATTTTTGAAGATCAAAGTCGACTGGAAAGCGAGAAGCCGAAAGCGAGTTCCACAACCGAGAGGTGCGAGAGAAGTAACTGTTAACATAGAACTTGCGGTTGCATCTACCCATTTCGATTGAATATAAGAAAAATACTGTTAAGAAGCGAGAACAATAAAAGAAGAGAATTCAAGAGGACAGATGATAAAGATTGATATAGAATTTACATCTTTGAAGATTAAAGTTGACTGGAAAGCAAGAAGCCAGAAGAGAGTTCCACGAGCGAGAAGAGAGAGAGAGAGAGAGAGAGAGAGAGAGAAGAAACTGTTAGCATAGAACTTGCGGTTACATCTAGCTATTTCGAATGAATATAAGAAAAGCACTCCTAAAATCTGCCTCGTCAGTCATGTATCGAAAGATACATGATCGACTAAGCGTGTATCACGCACGGCACATGACTGATGGAGCGAGATCAATAAAAGTTTAGAAATTAAGAAGACTGAAGATAACGATTGCTATTGCATTTAGGGTTTTGAAGACCAAACTTTACTGGCAACCAAGAAGCCGGAAGAGAGTTCCACAAGCGAGAATTGCGAGAGAAGAAACTGTTAACATAGAACTTGCGGTTGCATCTACCCATTTCGATTGAACCGAAGAAGAACACTATTAAGGAACGAGAACAATAGAAGAAGAGAATTTAAGAGGACAAAGGATAAAGATTGACATTGCATTTACATTTTTAAAGACCGAAGTTGACTGGAAAGCAAGAAACCAGAGGAGAGTTCCACAAGAAAGAAGTGCGAGAGAAGAATCTGTTAGCATAGAACTTACGGTTGCATCTAGCCATTTTCACTGATTCTAAGAAAAAACACTATCAAGGAGCGAGAACAATAAAAGAAGAGAATTTCACAGGACAAAAGATAAAGAGTGATATTGCATTTACATTTTTAAAGATCGAAGTTGACTAGAAAGCAAACAGCTGGAGGTGAGTTCCACAAGCGAGAAGAAACAGCTGGCATAGAACTTGCGGTTACATCTAGCTATTTCGAGTGAATATAGGAAAAACACTCCTAAAATCTGCCTTGTCAGTCATGTATCGAAAGATACATGATCGACTAAGGGTGTATCACGCATGGCACACAACTGACTGATGGAGCGAGAACAATAAAAGATTAGAAATTAAGAAGACTGAAGATAGCGATTGACATTGCATTTAGGTTTTTAAAGTCGAAACTTGACTGAAAAATGATGAGACCTTTCCGCCAATCTAGTACTGCGTTTACATTCATAAAATCTAGATAATATAGATGAAAGTGACTGAAGCTGAGATGACGGCTCAGGACCAATACTGGATAAGCGGCATCAAGTCTTTACGAATAACAGTAAATAATTATGAACAAAAACAAAACAAAAAAAAAATTATTTATAAGTTGTTTTTTTTTTGTTTTTTTGTTTTTTTACAATATGATTTCTAATTTTGAATATGCAAATCAGCAAGGACCACAAATTTGGACAAGATACAAGATAGATACAAACTAAGTCGAAGATGTGACCAGATTAAGTACAAACTCCTGGCAGTGCCTCTCTTTTTGGGAAGCTGCTGGGTTTATTGCCGATGTCTGAGGTGTTCCCAAGGCAGGAAGTGCCGAGGGGACTTCGGTAATTTTCATCAAAGTATTACCGTTACACTTTAAAATGAATGCGGGTTACATACGATTGCGAGATGGGGCCGCTGAAAAATACACCTGGGATTTTTTTACCGGAGAAAGTTTAAAAATATATATTAAGCTCAAGACCAAGGAGCCATTTCTACAGGCAGTACTTCTCCTCCGAGAAGAGGCTGTGTTTATCGTCCGGAGCCTGAGTTGTTCCCAAAAGAATTGTACCCATGGTGTTCAAACAATTTTGCCACGGTATTGCCGTTAAAACCAGCTTGCATTTGACCCTCTGTTACATTCGATTGTGAGGCGTGGAAGCTTGAAAATACTCCTGGCATTTTTACCGGGGGAGTTTAAAAATATATATTAAGCTCAAACCTAAGGACTTTATTTCTACAGACAGCACTTCTCCGAGAAGACGCTGGGTTTATTGCCTGGAGCCAGAGGTGTTTTCTAGAAGGGTTTTTACCGATGGAGATTTGTGCAATTTTGCCACGGTATTAGCGTTAAACCAACTTACAATTGACCCTGTGTTACATTCGATTGCGAGGTGTGGACGCTTGAAAATACAATATTTTAAACGGACTTCTCACGAAGGAAGGATGGGACAAAAAAATCGATTATTACGTGGGGAGTCCAGACACATGCGCCTCACCGCGAACATTTTCACGCTGATATGACACCGACCCAAACTTTCCAGATTTATTGGTCGAAAATACCGAAATTGTGGCTAAATGATTTTCTAAGCGTAGCTTAGATGTGGCACAAGGGCAAAATAATAGGGCACCCAGTGATGATCAAACTCACTATCCCGTCGTAATTGATCTCGCGCGACAAGCTTGTTAATCGTTACACCAATCGAGGTGCACTGAAATGAATTTTTAAGCCTAGCTTAGGTGTGGCACAAAGCCGATACTAAGGAGTGCCCAGTGAGTATCAAACTCACTCTTCAGTCGTAATTGATATATCCCGACAAAATTGTTAACCATTACATCACCAAAAGAGATGCCCATTTTAAAATGAATTTCTAAGGGTAGCTTAGGTGTTCAGGCATAAGGCCGAAAATTGTGACACCCAACTATAAAACTTTTCTTCAGTCGTAATTGATATATCCCGACAAGCTTGTTAACCATTACACCAATCGAGATGCCCTTAAATGAATTTCTAAGCGTAGCTTAGGTGTGGCACAAGGCCGAAAATGTGTGACATCCAGTGAGGATCAAACTCACTATTCAGTCGTAATTGATCTAGCCCGACAAGCTTGTTAACCATTACACCAATCGAGATTCCCTGAAATGAATTTCTAAAGGTAGCTCAGGTGTGGCACAAGGCCGAAAATGTGTGACATCCAGTGAGGATCAAACTCACTATTCAGTCGTAATTGATATAGCGCGGCAAGCTTGTTAGCCATTACACTACGCCGAGGTACCCTCACAGACCCAGCCTCTCTTGGTGCAATGGGGAAGGTCCTGTCGTGGGGATGAGGGAACAGTTCCGCTTAAAGAAGATCTCTTGCGTCAAGGAGGCTTTACAGTGAGGTTGTTCTGAGATAATTGGAAGCCCTCCCCCGATTCATTATTGGCGGTGTAAGTCTCAACATCATGAGATAAGCAGATGTCGCAATGTTGATAGCAAACACATCTGTGAAGCCGTCATTCCTCATTACGCGACCTAGAAATTTCAGCTGCTTGTTCCCAATGTTAAATACAAGTGTGACTGTATCTGTCTATATCTCTGAGATGAGGTATCATGATTACTTGCATTATTTACATTATTCGGGCTGTTATCCTCATCTTCATTGCCATATTCACAGCGTTTCGTTTCGCATCAAAAAAAAGTGATGGGAATTTTTCTTTAATATCTTATCTATATCTGCCATGAGGTGACCTTGATTACTTTTTTTATATTGTTCGAAAGATATATCTTCATTGCCTTATTCACAAAAATTCGCCCGTTTTACGCTCCGCCTTTCTTTTCTTGATTGGAATTTTGAAAAATATCTGTCTATATTCTTTTATGAGTATCATGATTATTTTTCATTTTTATATTGTTCAGACAGATATCATCTTTGATTGGCATATTCACAACGTTTCGCCCGTTTTACGCTCCGGTCTTCTTCAAAACATTTTCAAAATTTATATCTGTCTATATCTCTGAGATGAGGTATTATGATTACTTGCATTATTTACATTATTCGGACTGTTATCATCATCTTCATTGCCATATTCATTGACTGGAATCCGCAGTGGTGAACCAAAACTTAGAGAGATGATTTTAACAGAAATGACTAGACATTCGGAAATTGTGGCACGTGAAATTAGAACAATTTTGATTCATGCACGAAAAAAAAGGTTCAAAAAACAAATTCCAAATTTTTGAAGAAAGCCGGAACGTACAGCAAAAAAATGTTGTTAATATGGCAATGAAGATGTGGATAATCTGAATAATGTAAATAATGCAATAATCATAATAATTTTATGGTAAATATAATAGATATTTATAGAAAATTCCAATCTAACCTGAGGTTTTAAATATCTTTCATCCGAAACATTCTATAATTTGAAATCATTAAAAATTAGGATTTACAGTCCGAATAATGTAAGTAATTATAATACCTCATCTGGTGGTATATATAGACATTTTTTTGAAGAAAATGGATATCATTCAAACCTGATGTGTTAAAGTTAACAGCCGAAACGTTGTTTGGAACAATGAAGATGAAATAACAGTCCGAATCAATAAGTAATAAAATGTTTCTGTTTTTCATTTTTAGACTTTTAAATTCGTTCTTGTCCACATGTTCAAAGAATGATATCCTCAATAGGCTTCACTTAGTCATTTATCATTTCCTTTTTTTCAGTATCTACTTCATCTGTGAAAATTGAATTTGAAGAAATGTCTTTTTCATTTAATATTTCTTTTTTTTTTACTTTTTAATAATTTTAATAAATATTTTTTTTTCGTTTTTTATTACAAAATTCAATAAAATTATCGTCTGCTTTCCAGGCGACTATAGATGTAATCCCTTTCTAATGTTCATTACGCACAGAAAGAAAAAGTAGGGACTCGCAAAATATAGAAAGATAAACATAAATATATATATATATATATATATATATATATATATATATATATATATATATATATATATAAAGGACTTCTAAATATATTTGTGTAAAAATTGTTGATTATTGAGCTAACATTTCTTTTTGAATATATGTGTCCTGCGTGAACGAACTACAGGAATAAAAATGACAGATTAAAAAAAAAAGATAACTAGAGTGTGGATTTTTGAAGATGAATGAGTGAAAAAGAAAAAGTATTCTTGTTTAGTTTCACGAATGTCGGTCACACGGTCTCTGATCAAAAGCTTGCCAGTTCTGCCTTTTGTCAACCTTTTTTTTTTTTATTTTTTGAGTAGCTTGAAACAAACAGTCGACATTGAAATCGTCTCTAGATATGCTCCATTTTTGTCTTGGAGAAGATCGCATTATTATAACCACTAACTCACAAATAATATCAGTGCAAATACAGCTTTCCATACAGCCAACATACTAATACTAATTTTAACATTATCCGTTTCCTTATAAGGAAACATTCGGCATTCGTTGACTAAGCAGGACACTCGAGTTACAGATATTTTTTTTCGTGCCTTCAAACCGCCTCCATGCGTATAGAAAATGAATTCAGTAAATATAGTATACTATAGCTGACCACTCGTATTCGACGATACCCGGTTACGAGGGCGGCTAACCAATCCCTATTGAAGACGCTTGCTCAGACACATTTGTGTTTGTTCAACACCCACAGATCTCACCTGTGTTTTATACTTGCATAAATGCTGAGCAGACCTTAATTACAGTTTCTGGGAAATTGCCTGCTATCTAACGTGATCAACAATTTGAACAAGTCAGCACTTCTCTTAAAATATGAAGTTAAAAATGACTTGTAACTTCATGCTAGCACAGATAACGACGCCCCCCAAATGAAGTTCCGTCTGCCAAAATTCTACTCATCTAATTAATCGTCAATCAGAAATGTTTTTCAGGCGAAAAAATCCAAAGGTGGAGCACGCTGGGATCGAACCCTCCTTGTCTTCTTCCTGACAAATCGACCATGGTGAGATTCGAAACCGGGTTTCATTGTCAAAATGGCTCGGCCACGTGCAAATATACAAAAATAGAAAAGGTGTATGTAAAAAAAGGATGTTATTAAAATAGTATAGATGGCCACTCATATTCAGGGATTAACGTCTCAAGTGGTGGCTATCAATCCCTATTTTTTTCTAATGATTGGTCTATTTTAAACAACATTGAACATTGTCCATAGTGTTAGATGCGAAACCGGATTGTATGACAAAATGCAAACGTTCTAACGACTCAGCCACGTGAAAAATTGCGTCGCAAGCCGGGATCGTTTCTTCATGCCAATATTGACCCTGACAAATCATCATTACTTTTATTCGAAACCATGAAAATTTGGTTGATTTTTTTTTTTTTTTTAACCACATCAATTTTTTTTTTACGTTTAACAATTGTTTGAATTTACAATCAAAAAAAAAAAAAAAAAATTTATTTTTTTGGTTGAAGATTAAATTGAAAAAAAAAGGATACCAGAAAAGGCATTATCAATTTTTGGAAAATGGTCGAAATGGCAAGATCTCTTGTTTATTATATTAACAAAAAGATACGCAAATGACACTGACAAGGCAGTAAAAGAAAACGGGAAAAAAGGACTAACAATCAACTGCCAGAAGACAGGATGTATGGTCGCCATTAAAATAAAGATCCCAAGATGCGAGCTATGAATTGAAGATGTCAACATCAAGCAAGTACATAAGTTTAAATATCTGGGAAGAGTAACACCGAAATCCGAAGAGGACCGATAATAATCCAGACCCTTCATTGGATTTAATCACGTAATTATGTCCCCACAAACATGTATATGCCCAAAAGCTGAGTATCATCTACCATGTATTCAACTGTGAAAGCAGAATAACATATCATATTTTTATTAATTCAAAGCTTCCTAAAAAATTAAATTTCGGCATTAAATGACCCATGAGGATGTTGTTATGCCGTTAAACAGAAAAATCAGTAAATCAGAAAAATCAAAACGCATCAAAATCTGGCATTTGAATAAAAAATATGTCCAGTTCAAAAAAAATTTCTTGATAGATCTAAAATAATATAAAAAAAAAATTGTTTTATAAATGACAGGTCAGGATTTAAATTATATATAACGTTATGGTCCGGTTCCTTGTACCACGGTGAAAGTCCAAGGTAGAACCAATAAAGAAGAACTCGAAGGCGGAGATGGAATAACACAGATATATTACAAACAGGAATATATACAGAGAAGTAGAAAGTGTTAGTACGAACAATCAGGTTTAGTAGTAATTGTCTGAACTCGACTGTTTCGGACTGCCTCTGACTCGACTGACTGACTCGCTCGCTCTGACTGACTGACTGACAGACTCCTGACGGACTTCACTCCAGACTTCAGACTGAACTCACTCCAGACTTCAGACTGAACGTTATTTAGTCACCCCACCACAAAGGCATCATGTGTCACAAGGCCGGTTTAATGTGGGATCTCCGAGCCCGTGGGATCTCCGAGCCCGTGGGATTTCATTTTTAACCCGTGGGCTCCTTCAAAAATATGCCCTTTGAACCCGTATAAACGTGTTCAAAGGTCCTTATTATCCCAAAAAAACCTCCGCCCTTCGGCGTAGCCTCGTTCGGTTCCTCCCCCCCGAAGGCAGAGAGTTTAGTGTGATCAAACGGTCGATCTTACACTCGCCTGACTTCATCACTGAACATTTCTTTTCACCCCCTAAACGAGGGCATCATTTTAACAATTAGTTTAACGTGGGATCTCCGGGTAATAAAAATGGCAAAATATAGACATTGAACCCGTATAAATAATGTTCAGGGTCGGTTTACCAATGTTAAGAGACTATTATATTTTTTGGCGTAGCCTCGTTCAATATCTGAAAAAATAACCTCAGTGGAATTTCCAAGGGTATTTTTATGGAGGTTGAAATTGTTAAAAAGAACTTATTCAGTCATTAAATTCAATAGTTAAGACTCATTAAAATCTACACCGAGCAATTCAGGACTCTTTCGGGCGATTGAGGTCGTGAGGAGCGTTGAACCATCTCGTGGTAATAACTCATAGTTTCTGGTCCAATTGAAAAAAGGGTCTGGTTCCAAATTTTATCTGTTCTAGTCCAAATAATATGACGATAAAATAAATCCGGCAATTTTGAAGATATCATTCTGGAGGTTTTCATGATTCAAAAGCACCTCTTTAATTGATTTGTTCATTTTTACCTCAATCCGGGTAACAGAACCTTCTTGGGTATGACGTAAAACTCATCATCTTGCGGCCTCATGGAAATTGAACTCACTTACACCTTTCCTAAATTAATTATCTTGCCACCAGGATAATACTTTGATTGGTGTAGTTCGTAAATCTTGTCAAATAGCTGAATTCTTGATGCTTCGCTAGGGCTATCAAAAAATGTTTTTTATCGTGACACCAACACTAAATGGATTGCCAAATCAAGGCTCAGAGAAACTGCATTCACCCTCCGCAAGAATTTTGAATTTAAGTTTTTTTTCTCCTAGACCAGTTGCCATCCAAGGCTATAGAACCCAGTCTGTCAATGCTATTTACCCATAGCTGGAGGGAAAGAAAGAGGATTCACACCTTTCCCAAAGGTGTTAGCATGTAAGTTTTGTAATGGATTCGACTGGAATTCGAACTCGGCTCTCCGATTCCTCAATCCAAGCCACTATCCATTAACAAACCGTGCCTCCTCAATTCTTGGGTATGAAAATGATAAACTACAAAAAAAAGCAAAATTACTAAGAATGGATTTATTGAGGAACGTGAAACCACCTCTAACTTTCTGGTTTTCCAAGTTTTACCTTGACCTGGGTGGCAGCACCAATTTCTTGAAGATTTGTCTCAACAATTCTCCTCATAAAAGGCCTCTAAGATTAGAGGTTTTGAGGAGCGTGGAACCACCTCTTAATTGATGCCCCAACAAACATGTATATGCCCAAAAGCTGAGTACCATCTACCATGTATTCAGCTGTGAAAGCAGAATAACATATATCGTATTTTTTTCTTACTTCAAAGCTCCCAAGAAAATTAAAATTTCGACATTAAATGACATATAGAGATGTTCATATGTCAATAAACAAAATCAACCAACATGAAAACTGTCACGATATTAACATTTTTTATATGAAGAGATTACCAATAATAGACATTCATAATACAATCACTAACAATAAATATTGATAGCAAAATGTTTTATTGGACCATACATTTAATGAGTGAAAAACATACAGCTGAGTTCCAAATATTTAGAAACACATAATTAAATGACCCATAAATTTATTTGATATGCCGCTTTTTAAAAAAAAAAACAACTAACATGAAAGAACTCTTTTCTGACATTAATCCATATATCCTGCAATTTCTTAAAGAAATTAAACTGTATTCCAAAATCATACTTATTATAAAACCCAGCTTGTGTGTGTGTGTGTCTGTGTATCTGTATGTTTATATATTGGATCGGATTTCCTACATTTTTCAACCGATTTCAACAAAACTTCACAGGACTACGTAAAATTACCTTGCGGTGGTTCTGACAGCGTCAAAAATTGGAAAAACACAATTGTTTTTGCACGAAATCAATTTGAAAACACGATTAAGAGGCATCGCTGTTTCGAGAATGAAAGGGGGACAACTCATATCGAGTTATACTTAAAACCCAGGTTGTTTTTGTGTGTGTGTGTGTGTGTGTGTGTGTGTGTGTGTGTGTGTGTTCCTTTATATATGGGATCGGATTTCCTATATTTTTCAACCGATTTCAACAAAACTTCACTTTTTTTTTTGGCAAGTAGTGTTTCTTATTGTCTTGCACACTTTTTTTTTTTATTTTTTACATTCAGAATGCTTTAAAAATTCCATTTACAAGACAATTGTTTATAATAAAATTCTATTCAATCGGTAGACTCATAACGATTGAAAACAATGTTTTTGTTTGAGTTTGACCAATTCGTAAAAAAAAAAACTAATAAGACATGCGTGTCCGTCAACCTTAAACAATAATCTTTTTTCAATTTTATTTTTTCAGTCTTTATGATGGTCGATACTTGATCTATCTCTTACTGTTACATCCCCGAGCAACGCCAGGCTCTACTGCTAGTATAAAATAATATACATATATATCACCAAAATAAATATTCCTTTCGCGTTCATCTTATTTACGCACTTTTTTTTTTTTAAATACCGTTAAAAAAAGTTATATATCAATCTATATCTCTTATATATATATATATATAATTATTTCAAAAACATGTTGTGTAGTAGTTCATTTTATCTCCAAAAATTTTATAATTTGGAAATATTTTAAACAATTTTAATAATACGTAATGGGTTGATAAATTGCTTACTTTCTTTTTTCATCCAATGCATATTAACATAGAAAATATCTGTTGTAGTAATAAGACTTAAAATTAATTTAAATTATTAGAAATTTAAAAAATATTAATATCGTTTATCCTTTGTTCCTAAAAATTTCCTAAAAAAATCAAACCGTGTTGCCGAATATAACTTCAAAAAATGTAAAAATAAAATACACATCTTAATTCATATAATATATAAAGATTTTAAGTATTTGTTTATACAAACATGTATTTACACTAAAGTTTAGTATCATCTACCATTTATTCAAAAATATAAAGCAGGAATAACATATATCGTATTCTTAGTACCTAAAAACCCCAAAAAATTAAAATTTCCTTACATTAAATAACCCAATTTTATTGATATGCCGCTTAACAAAATCAACTATCCTAAAACAACCAAACCAAAAGAGGCCTTTCTTTTTTGATATTAATCCATATATTATAAAAAATTTTTAAAATTGATCAAACTCTGTTCCAAAATATAACTTCAACAAAACTACAACATAAAACACATTGCAAAAATAACTTTCATTTTATCCACAAAAAATATATATAAATTAATATCAAGAAGGTTTATGTATTTAATTTTATTTTAATTAAGTTTAATATATTTATCAAATTCAAAATGAACATTAAATCACCCAAAAAAAAATAAAACGTTAAATTTAAATGAATCAATCAATTTTTTAATATAGATATTGAGATAATATACAGAAAAGAAATATAACTATAACCAACAAGGAAATATTTTTCATGGCATTAATTAATATCCTAAATTTCTTAAAGAGATTCAAACTGTATTCCCAAATTAAAATTGAATTTAAAAACGACATAAAACAGATTAGCATAGGGATGATTCATGTTTGATCATGTCCACAAAACATGTATTTGCAAAAAAGATAAAAATCATCTTTCCCATGTATTCAAATGTAAAAGATCTATGATATATATCGTATATAATTATAGTTTGCGTTTCAATCCCAAAATTTTTATTCATATTAAATTGACACAGTGATTATAAATAAGTTAAATATACAAAATTAATTGATTGAAAAAAACTTATTCTTCTCCTCCTTCTTCTTCTTCCTCCTCCTCAGATTCTTCTTCTTCTTTTTTTTTCAATCTTTTTGTCTATTTCCCAAGTAACAAGATAAATTTCTTCAAAAAACCCAAGACAAATTTCAAATTTTCTTTCTTCTTATATCTTCTTCTTCTTCTTTGATTCTTCTTTATTCTTTTTTATATTCTATATGGTATTTATATTTTATATTCTCTTATTTTTTTTTCAATTTATATTTCATATTCATAATTATATGTTTTTAAAAAATCACCTTTTATATTATTTGTACTTCTTCTTTCTTCTTCTTTTTAGATATTTCCCATATTTATATTATTCTTTATATTTTTTATATATTTTTAATATATTCACTTTCTTAAATCTTCTTCTTCTTCTTCTTTTTCTTTTTCTTCTTCTTCTTCTTAAAAAACTTTTTTACATTTCCAATCTATAATTCTCTTCTTTTTTTCCAATTTCTTAAATGATTCCTTCCCTCTTCCTTTCTTTTCTTTTTTTCCAAATTATTTCTTCTTCTTCTTCTTCTTTCTTCTTCTTCTTCTTTCTTCTTCTTCTTCTTTATTTTCTTTATTTTTTATTCCAACAAAAAATTTTTTTATCATCTTTTCTTCTTCTTCTTCTTCTTCTTCTTTAAATTGTTTTAACGAAAATATTTTTTCCAAAACGGCAACATAAAACACACAACCGCACAGTTATCATGTCCAGCAATCATGTATATTCTTTATATCATTTGAATTTGTTCAAACTTTTTATTTTTTCCATGTATTCAACTTTCCATATCAGAATTTCATATACCATTTTATTTTCAAATTTTTTCCCATGAAAATTAAATTTTGCTTTTAAATAACTAAATAAGTTGTTGATGAAAAGTCGTTAAACAAATAGATCAAAAACCCATTAAAAAATCACAAAAATCAACATTTTGAATTTGTCAGGGTTTTTTGAATTGTATATAAACGAATATCAGAACGTAAAATGGCGGCATTTTCTGGCATTTTATTTTGAAATTTCTTAATATGTCCAATTCAAAAAATAAATTCTAACCGGATCTAAAATAAGATGAAAAAAATAAAGCAGTAAATAAACTCAAAGTTTAAATCAAGAATAGAAAATTTAAAATATTTTTTTTTTTAAAAATAACAAGAAAGAGACTTTCTCAAATTAATCATTGCAACCCCAAAGGAAAAAAAAATATACAAAAAAAAATTTTTATCAACAATTGAAATAATAAATAAAAAAAAAAAAAAACGAAGAAATATTATCGACGAAAAAGAAATTTGGTGGGAAAAAAAAAAAAAAAAAATATATTAAAATAGATACATTTTTTAATCAAATAAATAGAAGAAACGAAGAAAGAAAAAAAAAAAAGAAAAAAAAAAGAAAAAATTTTTTTTCTCAAAAAAAAAAATATTTAAGAAGGAAAAAAAAAAAATTTTTTCTTAATGAATTTTTAATTTAATTAGGTGGCAAAAAAATTAAAATTTTAAAATGTTTATTTCATATATTATTTTTTTAAAAAGTCTTATTTCCAAAACTCTTTTTGGTCAAAAAAAATCAAAAAATATAAAGATAACATAAACCCAAAAAATGTTAAAAAAATAAAAAAAAAATTAAAGAAAATACTTTCCTAAAATAAAAAATTTTATCATTCCTTGGTGTTGTTTCTCATCCTAATATTATAAAATATATTTAAAATAAAAAAAAAAAAAAAAAACTTTGTCTTCCCCTGAAATATAAATGTTTACATAATAAAAAAAAAATAAAATTCATATATATATATATATATATATATATATATTTAAAGAGAGAGTTCTCAAAAAAATATGTATATATTTGTGTATATATATATATATATATATATATATATATATATATATATATATATATATTTTAAATATATTATATATATATATATATATATATAATATATATTTATATATTATATATGATTAAAAAATATATAAAAATATATATATATATATATATATATATATATATATATATATATATAAATTTTGGTTATATATATATATATATATATATATATATATATATATATTTAATAATAATTTTAAATATTCGATATATATATATATATATATATATATATATATATTATATATATATTAAAATATATAAATTAAAAAAAAATTTTTTTTATATGATTTTTTATTTATAAAAAAACAGGGGTATTTATGGTTGTAATTTAGAAAATTTTTATGAATTTCTTGAAAATATTTTTCCAATATATTGGTATATGACATTTCATATTCTTTATTTTAATTTATATATATATATATATAAATATATATATATATATATATATATATATATATATATATATATAAATTTTTTAGAATTTCATTCAAAAGTCTAAATTTTTTTTAAACAATAATTTTTTATTTAAAAAAAAATAAATTAATTCAATTTGTTAAATGATATAACGTTAGAATTCTTCCTTTTATTTTATGATTATCATCAAATTAATCTCATATATATAAGTTAATATATTGAAAATTGGATGCCGAATTTTTTTTATTTTTGAAAAAATCCATTACATAACTTACAAAATAAACGCTTTTTTGGGTATAAAAAAATATTCTTAAATTATGGGTAAAATATATTTAAAATGATTTCGAAAAAAATATTAATGATTTTTTTAGGTTTTAAAAAAATGTTTTGAAATAGATATAAATAGCGGGAAAAAAATTTTTTTTAAAAATATCATATATCGAAAGATACATGATATATAAGATTTATATCATATAGTTTTTATATAATTGACTGAATGATTTCATTAATTTAATTTTTTTTTTTATAATAAATATTGTTTTTTTTTTTCTTTTATAGTTATGCTCATTTTTTTTAATAAATATTTATTTATCATTTTATTAAAATTATATTATATATTTATATATTTATTTATATTATTTATTTATTTATTAATATTTATATATTATTTATTTATTTATTATTTTATTTGTATTTTATTATACAGTGCTGTTTCGATAAAAGTAACCTGATTTTTTTTACTTAAAAATTTTTTTGATTTTTTTGGGGTCAAACTAATTTTTTATCATACAAATATAAAGACCCTTCCCAACCACCTAGTAAAAAAAAAACTCACCCTAAGGTATTCTATTGATAATTATAATTTTGGATATAAATGAGATTTAGGGAAAAACTCTGTTTAAAAAAAAGACTGACTTTTTTCCTGCAACTAGTAATCAATAGAAACATAACCGAACAGCTTTAAATAAAGAATAATAGAGGTATAATTTATTTATAATAGGTAATATAGTTTGAAATATTTAATAATCTATGGGTCCTCCTTTATTTTGAATAACCTTTTCAACCCTTTTTTGGCATTGACTTGATTAGGTTCTGGCAAATCTCATCTCCAAGCATTGAATTCCATTCAGATATGAAATTCACAATCAAATCCTTTGTTTGCTCAACTGCTTTCTCGAGAGCCTGTACTTTATAATGCTCCATAAGTTTTCTATGGGGTTGAGGTCAGAGAGATTGGGGCATTTGCGCCATGTCATAACATTCACCTGCTTCTCATCAAAGTATTCCTTCATCAATTGTGATTTGTGACAGGGAGCATTATCCTGCATAAAAACGAGCTTGGTGGGGTCGATTTGCACCCTTTCAGCAGAAGGGAGCAGACAAGACTTTAAAATTCTCTTGTACTGCACGCTCCTGAGGGTCTTTTCAATAGGTTTTAAGAAACTAGTTCCATGAAAAGAAAAGCATCCCCAGAACATTATACTGAAAGGATGCTTGACAGTACTTACTGCTAAATTCAAAGAGCTTTCAAAAGCTTCTTTCTTCGGATTTTAGATCGCTTATCCTTTGAATTTAGCTCAACTTTCGTTTCATCGGAGAAAAAAACATTTAGTAAAAAAAAAAATCAGGTGAGTCACTTTTATCGAACAGCACTATATATATATATATATATATATATATATATATATATATATTATATGTCATATTATATTTTATAAAATATTTATTATATTTATATTTAAAATTTTTTTTAATATTGTTTAAAATGGACAAAATTAAATTATACACCATTTTGTTTATACATACAAAATATATATATATATATATATATATATATATAAAAAAATTTTTGAATTGAAAAAATTTTTAATATTTCATCAATATTTAAACCCATTGAACCAAATTTCTATAATGTGCAAACAAATACCTACGCGTTTTCATAACTTCTGCCTGTTTCCAGGTTCTGAACTTCACTTTCCAAGATCTCTATGAACAATTCAACCGGATTTGATCTTTACAACTAGGATTCTATTAAAATAACAAGATTTTTATCTTTTTCTAATTTCGCTTGTTTGAAACCCTTTTCACCTTTTTCCTGAAATCTTTAGCAAAAGTTTAAATTGCAAAAAAAATCTTATATTTAAATCCTCCTGATTATGGAGGAATTCTCCCGCAAATTTTCTTAATGCTTATTTTCCTTTTTTTTTTCAATAAAAAACTTTAGTAATTTAAAATATTTGTTATCTTTAAGTGCATCATTATTGATACCGTTTTTTTAAAAAATACCAGGAAAAACAAAGTATCATTCAATATGGTTCTTTTTATTTCATCACAATTCATTTGATAAATTTTTATTTAACAATTGATGGTGGCAAATGTAGGTGAATCAAATTGACGCGAAAACAAGATTAATTCCATTTTATTTAAATTTGCTGCCCAAACCATTTTGTTTGCCGATCCCCGGTAGGTTCTGAAAATAATTAAAAATGTTTCCAAGATTTCCTAGATATCTTCCTTTTGATTTTTACCCTTGAGGTTCCTAAATTAGAGGAGATTTTTCATGTTTTTCTAAAAAATGTTTTTATAAACCATTAAAAAGCTTTATTTTTGAGTTTCAAGTTTCGAGTTCATTTTTTTAAAAACCTTTGCATTTCTTCTTTTTTTTATATCTTTAATATTTTTCTTGTATTTGAATTTTAAATTTTCTCTTCATTTCAAAAATAAAATTTATTAGACCATTTCTGATGCCGGTTTCTGGGTTCTAAAATTTTTTTTGAAGTCGCAGAAACTCAGATTTATTTTTAATAAAGTCCATTTTTCTTTTATGATTAAAAGTCATTTTAATGTTAGCTGAACAGTTTTTGAAAACAGTGAAGATAACGTGCTTCTAATGTTTCATGAAACGTTTCAGCAAATGCTTATTTTTTTTTGTTTATTTTTTATTGTGGTAACATTCCCTATAAGCTTTCTTGTTAACTTTGGGCGACATCCATAGATTTTTTTTTTATCGCCTCCGGTTATTATTTAATAGATCTCCAATTTTCCGGCCTCCTCAGACATTTTTCTCATCTTCTTTCTTGGATTACATCTGATTTTTTTTTCACCCGCCTGTATAATGAGTATTGGTCTTCTGCATGTATATTTCTTTCTCCCTGGTCTCAGTTTAACTTTAATTAAAAAACATATCGATCAATTGATAAATTTTGATAAGCTTCTAAAGATTCTAAAAGTTTCCAATTTGTCTTAAAAAAAATTCTCAAAGTGGAATTTTTTCAGTTTTTTTTTTTTAAGCGTTTCACCCCAAAGCAAGGCGGGAAGCCACTAGCACTCAAGGGGTTACAGAGAGTTGGAGCGAGAGCAAATAGGAATTGATAGAGGAAAGGATGAAGAGAAGGATAGGGGATAGATCAAGGCATCTGGAGACGTCGATTGACATTACATTTGAATAGTTGGAGATTATAGCTATCAGGGAAACAGGAAAAGGGAAGGGGAGTTCCACAGGCGAGAAGGTGCGAGACATGAAGCTATTGGAGTAGAAGAGACGGCTACATTTAACAGTTTCGACAGTGAAAGGGTGAGAGCGAGATGCCAGCCTAGTAGAACGCTTAAATTCATGAAGTCTGGGAACCAGCGAAAGCAGCTCATCGGAGCAGTTACCATGAAAGTATTTGTAAAAAAACAGAGGATAAGCGACGGCACGTCTGTGAGAGAACGACTGCAGACGAGATGCCAGATCAGGGCCAATTACATTGCATATCCGTCTTTGGATTTTATCAAGGACCTTGAGACAAACAGAAGGGCTCCAGACCATATATGGCAGCAATACTCCATGCAAGGGCGAATGGTTGATTTGTAGATTTGAAGGATCGACTCCGGCGAGAAAAATTTCCTGGCGCGGCACAGAAAACTTTCCTTGTGGTGGACGAAGCTATTGACTCAATGTTTTGTTCCATCTCAGGTCAGCAGTCAATTTTCAAACATTGCTGCCAGATAAACAGTAAAAAGACTTTGAAAAAATTTTCATGATATTCTTGGGGGGCAGGGATATCAATCTAAAAAAACAATGTAATTACCAAAAACAAGCCTTTGAGGGTTTAAATCACCAGAAAATTCCTGCCCAGAAACAGTTAATCAGCATTTTCTGATTTTCGATATCGAAATTAAAAACTGCGTTTTTTTTGGTTCACAATTTTTAATTTTTTTGAACAGCGACAAAAATTAAATTTCGACTGCATCTAATGTAAACTTTGGAAATTTTTTTTCGGTTCACTGTGAAGATTGCCATGAAGGCTTTCCTTCTGAGTTTCCATCCTGCATTTCTACAACCTATCATTCGTCTTATTATACTGTTGCTATATCTGGTCTGGTGAGATACTGTTCATCTCGAATTCCTCGACAAAATGACAAAAAAAAAAAATAATTTAATTTCCACATTTGACTCCATTACTTTCTCAAAAAAAATTAAGCTTCCTCTGTCTTTTCTATTTATATTTTTTAATGTCAAAATTAAATGATCTGACGAAAATTTCCCCCTAACCCCAAGATTATATGGATTTTTTGTTTTTTACTAGATTGGCATCTAACATTTTTCCCCAGTTAATTATTTAAAACATATAAATATAACCAAATTTTACTTAACAGAAATTAATTTTTCTTTCTTTCCCGACAATTAGACACCTTCTTCTTAATTGCTTCCACCATTATTTATTTTTAAAAACTCTCACTTTCACTTTTTTGAACCCCCTGCGTACTAGTGGAAAACCCCTATTTTGATTTAAAATGCTTTTTCCTAGTATTCGTTTGAAATTTTATAAGAGCATTTATACCGCACCTTGTATAAGTGAAAAAAAAAATATTAACTTAAAATAAAATAAACTTTGGTTCTCTGTGTCGTGCCAGAAGATTTTCCTCGTCTAAATCCATCCTGTACATCTACAACTCTATCATTTGTCTAAAATCGAATATTTGCCATTCTCGTCTTCTAACCCAGGCTGTTCATTTCTGGGTCATAAACAAAATGTATATTTTGATTTAAAAAAATGTAATCGCCATTCAAGCTATTCATCATAATATCCAATCACTTTTTTCAAATGACGTAATTTGGTTTCCCTCTGATATTTTGTCTAAAATTTTCCATGGCAACTTGAATTTGATATGATATTTTTCCTGGTGTCTTTCGACTAGATGAATCTAAAAAAATACTTTTGTTATCTAGGTCCCAAATCTTTTTAATTTTTTATATAACAAATTTTTATTCCAACTAAAGACTTTCTTGCACTTCCCGACAATTTGGGTTTATCCCTTCTTTTTTTTTTTAATTTATGCCCATTTCTTTTTCTTTTATTTTCTTTTTCTCTCTATAACATATCATTTCTTATTGGTATTCCCATCCTTTTTGAACAAATTTTTAAAAAAATACGAACTATTTTGATAATCCATATAAAAAAATCTATGAATATCCTTTATAATTTGAAAAAATATTAAATTAAAATAAAAAAAAATTATATTAAATTTTAAATTTTGATGCAATGTTGATTTTTTTTCCACGTTTTTGTGAAAATCGATAAATTTGATTTGCAATAAAACTGAAATAATACAGCCAATCCAAAAGAATTAAATAAGCTAAAATAGTTCAAAGTGTTAACGAATAATGTCACCCGAAAAAAGAAACTATCTCTAACCCAAACTTTAATGTCTATTTTATGCCAATTGAAAACAAAAAGAGGAAAATAGGTTTCTAAATAGAATGATATTATTTGCATCATGAGTTATTTTCTGTTTATAGAACCCCATGTTTTTGTTTTTTTTTGTTTTTTTGTTGATTTTTAAATGCTTTCCTATTTATGTTATATATGAAATGATTTGGATATTGGGAAGGGAGGGAGTTAAAAGTACTTTCAATCTATTCCTTTTCCTCGTTTATATATTCAGCGTGGACACTCTGACGTCGTGTTTTGGTTCGCAAACTTGTCTCGCTAGTTCAAAAATAAATCCCCTGAATAGTGAGTTTTAATCCTCACTGGGTGCCCCATTCTTTCGAAAAATTGTGCCATTTTGTTTATATACAAGGCTTAAAAAAATCATTCTAGGGGCATATCGATGATGCTTGTTATGCATTAAATTGCTTAAAGATCAATTATGACTGAATATTTAAAACTTTTTTTGTTTATTTGCCCTTTTTACCTTTTTTAAAATGCAGATCACAAATGCGATTAAAAATAGTAAATAGTAAAATTTTATCTTTAAAATCATTTCTTCAATTTTTCTCCCTTTAAAATTCACATTTTTTAAAAAAAACAATTGTTTTTAAAATCTATAAAAAAAAAATGCTTCGTATTAAAATTACATACAGTAGGTTGATAAACCGTAAAAAATAAATCATTCAATGAAACCGATATTTGTATAATTATCATCTTATTCAACAATTTTTACAATTTTATAATACCTTTTTTAATATTTTTCTTTCTCTGCTTTTGGTTTCTTCTGTAAGCTTTCTTCCCTGGAGAGGATTAAAATTCATAACATTTTGAAACGCACAAATTCTTGTTTTCTTTTAAAAGTTAAGCAACGTCCAGCCTTTCAGTATCTAGGAAAACCGCTTGATAAATATATTGGTGCTCTGAGATTGGATGGGCCGGTGGTTCAATGGAAGGAAATTGGAATTTTTTTTTGCAAAGACGAGATTCAATTCCGGTCGGGTTCGTTAAATTCACTTACGCGCAAATAACCTTGGAGAAAGTTATGAATCTTTTATCATTTTTTCCCCACAAGATATGGGTTTAAATAAAATATTCATCTATCTGAAAATCATTATTATCTCCTACCAGAGTTTTGTTTGTTGATACAATATTCATTTAAAAAGGGAATTATTTTAAAAATGAAAAAAAAAATAAGATCTTTCGTTTTTAAAAACATACACTTTTTGATAAACCCACGTTAAATCAGTCTATTTCACCAAAAAAACTACTTTTTCCATTGATAAAAAGAACAAGTGTATATTATATTTGTATAATTATGTTATTCAAAAAATGATACCTTAAGCTATCATTCTTCTTTCTGCTCGCTATTTACATTATTTGGACTATTGTCCTCATAAAGCATCGCCATATTCATTACAACGTTTCGGCCCTTCAGTATCTGTCTATATTTCTGAGATGAGGTGGCGAATACACTATTTACATTATTCGGACTATTGTTTTTCCATCTTTGTCGCCATATTTATTACAACGTTTCGGCCTTTCATTATCTGTCTATATTTCTGAATATGAAATATTATGTACATATATTTACATTATTTTTTACTATTGGCCTCATCTTTGTCGCCATAATTATTACAACGTTTTTATATTTCATTATCTGTCTATATTTCTGAGATGAAATGATTATGTAAAAATTTTACATTATACGGACCATTGTCCTCATCTTTGTCGCCATATTCATTTTTGCGTTTCGATATTTCATTATCTGTCTATATTTCTGAAATGAGGTATTATGGAAAGCTAATTACATTATTCGGACTATTGTCCTCATATTTGTATTTTTATTACAAACGTTTTTTCATTATCTGTCTATATTTCTGAGATGATATATTATGTACACTATTTACATTATTCGGACTATTGGCCTCATCTTTGTCATAATTCATTACAACGTTTCGGCCTTTCAGTATCTTCTATATTTCTAAAATTCTTTTATTTTGTACATTATTTACATTATTCGGACTATTGGCCTCATCTTTGTCGCCAAAATTTATTTCAACGTTTTGGCCCTTTTTATCTTCTATATTTCTGAAAATATAAAGTATTATGTATACTATTTTTTTTATTTTGACTATTGTCCTCATCTATACGCCATATTTATTAACAACGTTTCAGCCTTTCAGTATCTGTCTATATTTCTGAGATGAGGTATTATGTACACTATTTACATTATTCGGACTATTGTCCTCATCTTTGTCGCCATATTTATTTCAACGTTTCGGCCCTTCAGATATCTGTCTATATTTCTGAGATGAAAATTATGTACACTATTTTGATTATTCGGACTATTGGCCTCATCTTTGTCGCCATATTCATTACAACGTTTCGGCCCTTTGAACAGTATCTGTCTATATTTCTTTAGATGAAATATTATGTTTTATTTAAACATTATTCTTCTAATTCCTTTATTTGTCGCCAATATTTTTTTTACAACGTTTCTTGTCTTTCATTATCAAAATTATATTTCTGAGATGAATTATGTAAATTTTTTACATTATTCATCCTAAATGTCCTTATCTTTTCATGCATATTTATTTTGTACGTTTCAAAATTTCAGTTTCTGTCTAAATTTCTGAGATGAGGTTTATTTAAAAATTTACATTATTTGGACTATTGTCCTCATATTTGTCTTCCATATTCATTATTGGTTTCGGCCTTTCATTATCTGTCTATATTTCTGAGATGAGGTATTATGTACATATTTCTCCTATTCGGACTATTGTATCTTTTGTCGCCATATTTTTTTTAACTTTCATCCTTTCAGGTATCTATCTATATTTCTGAGATGAGGTATTATGTTTAAAATTTACATTATTCGGAAGAGGTTTTTGTCTTTTAAAGGCCATTTTCATTACAACGTTTCGGCAAATTTCATTATCTGTCTATATTTCTGAGATGAGAAAATTGGTGTACACTATTTACATTATTCGGAATTTAGCCTCATCTTTGTCGCCATATTTAAACAACAAATCAACCTTTCAGTATCTGTCTATATTTGAGATGAGGTTTATGTACACTATTTACATTATTCGGACTATTGGCACCATCTTTAGTCGCCATATTTATTAAAACGTTTCGGCCTTTCAGTATCTGTCTATATTTCTGAGATGAGGTATTATACAATTATTTACATTATTTGGACTATTGTCCTCATCTTTGTCGCTATATTTATTAAACGTTTCGGCCGTTGTACGCTTCAACCTTCTTCAGGTTTTTGGAATGTCGAACTTGAACCATATATTTTGTCTACTGTGCCATTTGTTTCAAAAGGACACATGGCAAAGTGGAAAACCGCTGTTAAATCCAGTGACAGGACCCAAAGAGTTGTGGAGTTCAATATACCTATTAAGCAGTGGAGAACTTGGATAGATTTTTAACAGGAGATAACTGGTAACTTTACATCCAAAAAATTTGGCAATTAGATAAAACAGTAATAATTAACAAAAGTGTTGTTGCAAAATAGTTAATCTCATTATTTTGAGTTCGATCCTTACTGGCTACCCTCTTAAAATCCCTTCTTTTACATCTAACTAATATATAAAATTAATTATTTAAGAGTATTCAACTATGGCATAATAAAAATATTAAAATAATTCTGGGCACTTCGACGGTAAGCAAAATCAGTTACGACTGAATACTAAGTTGGTTCCTCACCGGGTGCCCCATACTTTCACCGTTCTTTCGCATAGAAAATCTTTCTGGCCATTTCGAAGAGGTCTGATGTCTAGGAAGCTTGTCTTGCTACCTCAATTATGAGTGAATTCGTTTATCAGTTCGCGCTCCATAAAAATATGGCCTTGTGCTATATTATAAGCGCTCTCAAGTAGAAAGATTTAATTATTCCGTTTTTTAATTTTGTCGTCGAGAGAGTCGAAGTTTATGAGTTTCATTTTTGGGGGTGGGCGTGGGATTTTCGATAGATCGTTTTTTTTTTTTTTTCAATACGGTTTTTCGTCTGTTCGAGATGCGTTGATGCTACGAATCAGATATGCATAAAATGGAAACCACCTTGGGATTCTGTTAACATATATTGTGCAAAAAAGATCGGCAACATTGTTGAGAATAAACACACTTTGTTGCATTATCGCAAAAAAATTCTGTTGTCTTATATAGCAACACTGTGAATATTTGTATAATGTCCTTTTTTTTTTTTTTGGCTGATATTTTCACGTTTCTTTTTCTTCAAAAAAAAAAAAAATCCATCTCATAAGTATTTAAAAAGGTTTTGTTGTACGAAACGATTTGGTGCAAAAGAATAAAAACAAACAAACAAAAAACCAAAAAAACCAAAAAGGAGACACGAATAAATAATAGAAACAAAACTCGCCGTATTCTTTTTCCTTTCCTACGATTGATGACTCTCGACTTCCGAAGACAGTTGCAGGAGTCAAAAAAAAAAAAAAAAAAAAAAGGAAAGAAAATCGAAAGCAGACAACAAAAGAATGGTAAGTCAGGTACATAGCCTGTACAAATTCTTGAATAACATGAAAATTATACAAATACTAGCAGTATGGCCCGGCGTTGCCCGTGCTTGATTCAAACCGTACGACTCATGCAGCAATCGCTGTCACTTGACTTAAAATATTTTTGCTCTTTCTTGCCTTTAAAGGAGTGCCCTTTTCCGTCCTGATGTTGCTACATGCCTTACTTCTTGCCTATCTCACACTGCGAATTTTTTCTAAGCTCTATACTAAACATTAAATCTGTTACGAAAAAAGAACTAAACAAAATGAACACAAAACGATCAGCTTTAAAAAAAAAAGGACTCGTAACTGGAAAAACCGAATGAAAAAAAGAATGTTAACAACAAATACTTTTTTCACACCCAACCCAGTTCTGCGGAATCAGAATCAACGTTGAGTTTAAGCAAGCGAATGGCCAATTGGAGTAAAGTGCCATGCAGATTTAAATTTTTCCCACTTGTGACGAATGCAGCTATCGGTTTTTTTGCTTGCTAGAATGCTAGTTAACATTCGTGTCAGTCGGCTGTTGGCTCTCACGCTGGCCAATAGAATCTTCCTGCCTATTCGTGGCAGCCAGCTATAGGCTCTCACTCTGGCCAGTAGAAAATAGCCGCAAACTACATGAAAACTGCCGTAGAAGCATGAAAATATCGATTATTTCCACTATCGATGGGAGTTGGGAAATGCAAAGTCGGTCTTGGCCTTTCCGCTAACTTGGAGCATGTGCATGTAAATTTTGGTGCAAATTCGTCGAAAATTGCGGCCGTGCATTCGTTAGACACACACACACACACACACACACACACACAAACACACACACACACACACAAACACGCACACACACACACATCCTGCCTTTTATAGATAGAGATAATATACACATCGTTTTTTCTTTGCTGAAGCCAAAATATTCGGGTTTATTGACTGATTTATTTTTTACGGTTTATCAACCTAGTGTATATCATTTAAAGACGATTTTTTTTTTCTTTTAGATTTTAAGTACAATTCTATTTTACGTGTGAATATTGTATCAACAATTTTGGGAGGGAGATAATAATGATTTTTAGATAGACGATTTACTATTTAACCCATATCTTGTGAGGGAAGAGGATGTGGATTCCTAATTTTCTCTACGATATTTGCGCGTAAGAGAATATAACGAACCCAACCGGAATTGAATCTCGTCTTTCCGACTAACAATTCCGATCCATTGAAGCACCGGCACATTCAAGCTCACGTTACCTGGTATTCGCAAGCGGTCACCCTTCTGGATACCGACTAGGGTTGACGCTGCCTAACTTTGGAAATCCTATAAGAATCGACGTTCATCGTGGTATTGATTTTAAGAAGAATTGGGTTTTTTTTTTACGTGTGAATATTGTATCAACAATTTTGGGAGAGAGATAGCAATGATTTTCAGATAGATGATTTACTATTTAACCCATATCTTGGGGGAAGGAGAATAGGTGGATTCATACTTTTTCCAAGGAGATTTGCGCGTAAGTGAATATCTTCTTTTTTTTTTCATGTACCGTGTCCTTTCAGGACGTAGGCGATCATGGCTTTCCTTCTCCCCTTAACACCTTTTGAATATTTTCTAAAGTTTCGTCCCTTATGCCACACCCTCAAACCCACGTTCTGTCATCTTCTTGCTTAAACCAGCCAAGTATGCCATGCGTTGATTTCCCTTGTCTCTATTTCTTTCTACTGGCCCTATGAGTATCAGATTCTCCAAGCCTTTCTTTCTCCATTACGTGAGTAAGGAACCTAACGGAAATCGGAACTCTGCTCTCCGACAAACAATTCCGAGCCGCTATCCATTGAACTATCGGCACATTCAAGCTCACGGCACCTGGTCTTCGCAAGTGGTCACCCTTCTAGATACCGACGAGGTTCGACGTTGCTTAACTTTGGTGATCGTACGAGAATCGGTGTTTCAACATGCTAACGGCCGTAACACTGTTCGGGGTCAGCGTGTATAGTTGCGTTTACACTAATACACCTAGAAAATTACGAAGCTATATCGTCTCCCCACTGCTAGCTCGAAGTTTATAGCAGGGTAAACGCGGGGGTCCCTAGTCTGGGTTAGAAACCAATCTGGCTAAAGGAAGCTGTAGCAGAAAAATACATAGAGACAGGAAATTAAAGCCAAATTCATACAATTTTTAGATCGCCTATAGCAGCGACCTCCGTGTCAACAGGTGCAACCAACAAAAAAACCAAACCCTAGTATTCTCGGTATTTACCTTAAAATTTCTCAGAGCGGATGTATCATTTTGACGGTCAACGTGGCTCCTTCAGAGCCTATAAGCTCGAGCAAAAATTCCCCCGTATACGCACAGTCGATTAGCTGTTTACCTCCACAGACGCGACTCTGATCTTCGGCATAGCCTCGTCTGGGTTCCTCTCTTCCCGGAGGCGGAGAGTGGTCGACAAGCAGATCCAGGCAGCGGACAGCCTGAATCATTTGAGCTTCAATATACGCACACATTCTGCTCTCTCTGACAGCCTATATGTGAAACACACGGACGTAGTTGTAGGCACCTAACTCTAATCTTATATATAGACCGATAGTAAGTAATTTTTTATCTGTTTTTTTATGATAAAATATCATTTACATTATTTAAAATACGCGGACTGTTATCTTCATCTTCATTGCCATATTCACAACGGTCTTCTTCAGATGATTGAAATTTCGAACCGAACACTTTATTTCGTCCATCGTGGTAGATTGTTCTAATTCCACGTGACGTGCCTCTTCCGGATAGCTCAGTTATTTCCATTTAACTCAACTCTCCAAGTTTTTTTTTTTGTTTTTTTTTTTTTTAGTTCCCCACTTCTGTATACTGGTATTGAACTCACAACGAAACAGCTGAAACGTTGTCAATATGGCAATGAAGATGAGGATAATAGTCCAAATAATGTAAATACTCATAATACTTCATCTTAGAGGTTTAGATAGATATTAAAGGATCGATACGGACTGGAATACTAAAAATATGGAGAAAATAGAAATGCCACACCAGAAGCTAAAAAAAAAAAAGCAGCGTACAACGACTGAAACGTTGTGAATATGGCAATGAAGATGAGGATAACAGTCCGAATAATGTAAATAATACAAGTAATCATAATACCTCATCTCAAAGATATAGAAAGATATTGAAGAAAAATTCCAATCACCTGAAGAAGGCCGGAGCGTACTATGGTCGAAACGCTGTGAATATAGCAATGAAGATGAGGATAACAGCCAGAATAATGTAAATAATATAATTAAACATAATACCTCATCTCAAAGATATAGACAGATACTAAAGAAAAATTCCAATCACCTGAAGAAGGCCGGAGTGTGCAATGGCCGAAACGTTGTGAATATGGCAATGAAGATGAGGATAACAGCTCGAATAATGTAGATAATGTAATTAATCATAATATCTCATCTCCGAGATATAAACAGATATTGAAGAAAAATTCCAATCACCTGAAGAAGGCCGGAGTGTGCAATGGCCGAAACGTTGGGAATATGGCAATGAAGATGAGGATAACAGCCCGAATAATGTAAATAATATAATTAATCATAATACCTCATCTCAAAAATATAGACAGATACTAAAGAAAAATTCCAATCACCTGAAGGAGGCCGGAGCGTACAATGGCCAAAACGTTGTGACTATGTGAATGAAGATGAGGATACCAGCCGAATAATGTAAATAATCATAATACCTCATCTCAGAGATATAGACAGATATTGAATATAAGGTGCTGAGATGAGTGATTGGTTCGGAATACCAACTGTATTTAATTTTTGGTGTGATTCATAATGGCTCGAAATATGAAATCCGAGAGCCAAATCCCAATTCCTCCTGAGTTCGTTATATTCACTTATACATCCCCCTGGGAAAGGTATTAATCCCCAAAATCTGAATTAATGAGTAAGGCTTTCATCAAGAAATCATTATTATTCCTCTCCCTCCTAAAAATATTAAAATCTAAAACTGATTCAACCCTGTGTACATGGGAATTGGTAGAAATAAGTAATGTTATCCATAGAAAACGGCGACAGATCAGCAGGAGGGAAAGGTATTGCAGTCTAGGTAAATAACTACCGTATATCCTTGTATAATGCTCGAAACCTGAACTTTTCACTCATAAAATTTCATCCTATATCTCGTGTATCATGCGAGTTCCTTTTTTTTTTTTCGAGAGAGAGACCAAACTACAATAGACTAAACTCTTTGCCTCTATCTTTTTAGCCCATCTTCTCGTGACATCATCACAAATAACGCATAAAGTCACGCAAACAGTGAGACTTGGACAACAAAGAGACGACAACTATAACCTTATAAAGACAGGTGGTTAGCTGATCTGGTATGCTTAATTTGAAATGTTTTTAAACCCTATTTATAAAATATTAGGACAATTTGATTTTTGTATCACCTCAATAAATACCGTATATCCTCGAGTAACACTTAGTCTCGCGCATCGCAAGACTTGAAACTTTTCTCTTATAAAAGATCATTTCATCAGGTATCTCGTGTATCGTGCGAGTTCCTATTTTGAGAGACCAAACTACAAAAGATTAACCCTTTTCCTCTATCTCTTTATCCCATCTTCTAGTTACCTAAGTTAAAAAGCTAAAAAGAATGTTAAAAGTATCGTTAGTAACACTATATATGTAAAAAATAATGCATACATATATTTTATTGTCATACATTATTTATATAGACACAAATATTTAAGTAACTTTTGTTATAAACGGTATTAACATTTATCGGCCTGAACGTCCGAGAAATTTTTATAGAAAATATTTTCCTTCCGACAAGAATCGAACCTGTATCCTACACGGAAGCGTCATATAGCCTGAACTGATATACCAGTTTAGCTACAGCGTCTATTGGCAAGGTCGATTTTATTGCTTTTAAGCTACAAATTTCCCTCGAACGTCCATATCTGCTCGAAGCGCATCTAAACGTAAACAAATGACGTCACACACTACGAAATAGACAAACTCTGAGAATTATTTGAATATATCTTATTGTCATACGTTAGTTATATAAACATAAATATTATAAACAGAGCATTTACTTAAATATGTGTCAACATAAAATAACGTATAACAATAAAATATCTTAAAATAATTGTCTGACTTTTCCATTTCGTAGTGTACATATATATATATATATATATATATATATATATGGCCTGACTATTGCATATAGCATGAAACAGACTGTCGCCTCTAAGTGTTGACTTCTATGTTCACTTTTATATTTACACACGCTCTATCTCTGATATTGAGCACTTTATCCCATAAATATAGCACACCTTAAGACTATATTTCTTTATATATATATATATATATATATATATATATATATATATATATATATATATGTGTGTGTGTGTGTGTGTGTGTGTGTGTAACACGTGTAACACTTACCCCACTGGACATACGCACTTTCAAAACATCGTCAATTTTCAAATTCTATTCTTATAGTGTCAAAATCCATTTCTTTGTTTAAAAATTGCAAATTAATATTGCTACAGGAATTTTCTATTAATAATCTGATATCCTTTGTACACTTACCCAAAGATTGTATTTCGTGTTCTAAATTAAGTTTCTGCAACGTTTAAATTTCAAAGACTTTACTGCATATTAACTTCTTGGTTATTCGAAAACGCCTCTGTTTCAACAGGGGTTTCTGTTTTATAGCATATCCCTCCTTTATTATTATTGTTATTATTACACTTTTGCACACACACACACACACACACACACACACACACACACACACACACACACACACACACAAACACACACACATATATATATATATATATATATATATATATATATATACATTACTGAGTGTTCGGAAAGTCACTAGCCACCTATATTTTTTATTAACACACATATTTTCAATATGGAATACAAGAGGAGAATAGGAATGGAAATTATAAGCAATGTTGTTTATAAAACCATATTGGGGTTGAAATCTGAAATATAAAAATATGGATTTTTGTGATATATTTTTGAAAAGATTTATATATATATATATATATATATATATATATATATATATATATATACATTTCATATCCCATATATCTATATATATATATATATATATATATATATGTCTTGAAAAAATGTGTGTATGTGTGTGTGTGTGTGTGTGTGTGTGTGTGTGTGTAACACCGGATTCTTACCCCAATGGACATGCGCACTCTACCAGACCGGCCGTTATGACCCAGTATTACAGGTGAGACTCAAATCTCCAGTTCCCAATGTCAATTCGAAGCCCCCTCCAGCTACGTTGGGATTGTTTTGATCCTGGAGAGTGGTCATCAGATCGTAGAAATCCGGAAGCTCTCCGTTGGTCCACCTTCGAGTTCGTCGGGTGAGAATCGGGTTAGCAGATAAATAAATATAACCAAAATGATTCGATTTCGGGAGGACAAGAGTTTATATATATATATATATATATATATATATATATATAAAGCAGACACACACACACAAAAATAATTCTTGTTGCACAAGGTTGAATGTTTCTTATATGTGAACAATAAGCAAACAAACACAAAAACATCGAATAAATTCAGTAAGGACAGATGTGGCTTTCGTGTTAACCCTTTTTGGTCTGTTCTTAGTGCAACTACTACAACCTTCGATGTTCCTGTTCTCTGTAGTAGTAATAGTAGTAGTAGTAGGAGGAGTAGCTGGAGTAGGGGCACTTAGATGTTAGCGGCGGTATTTTGTTTCTTCGCCCGCATCTTCAGCAACACACAGCGGACGCTTCCTTCTCAATCTCTGACGTCTCTCCACTCTCTTCGACTGTATTCGAAGACCAACGAACCCTAAACTCGCTCGCTCCAGTTGTCTTGCCTCTTTATTAAGAGAACCATCCTTGCGTGTTCCAGACTGGTGACATATCTGTTTCCCAGTGCGAACGTACTGACATACTACCAAAGTACAAGTTCACTCCTCCGAGAATAGACAAATAACTTTTCCATCGATTGGTTTCCAAGGTTCACAACAAGACGCTATTGTTTATCACCTCGCTATTAATAAATTTGCCGGTCTTTGTAAACTACAGGGATTGTTGTTTTAAAAATACATTCTAGGTCAAAACATCCTCAATTTTCACTTCTATTCTTATAGTGTCAAAATCCATTTCTTTGTTTAAAAGTTGCAAATTAGTATTGCTACAGTAATTTCCTATTAGTAATCTGATATCCTTTGTACA
>CAHIKZ030002045.1:465000-497500 GCA_903632075.3 Acanthosepion pharaonis | reverse complement strand
CTTTAAAATTAGGTCTTCAAAAGTCGCATGATACACGAGGCTATACCGGGTGTAACAGTAAAATTGTCCAAATCGTGTAACAGCATAACTGTCCATCCCACAAAATATTTAATATTTTAAGAACAAGTAGTCCAACTGCGTTTCTTTTTTTTTCCAGGTTTTCAGATAAGTCCTTAGCCGCCTTGACACCATTCGTCGTAAGAATCACTAAAAAAAACCAAAAAAAAAAACCTTTGAGTTATTCAACTATAAAGATCAATAGGTTAAAATCATTTTGTGTCAGACCCACTATGTCTTCTCAATTGAGCAATGGCCGAGAAGAAAAAGATAATTCAGGCCTTCACTAATGGTACCAATATTCATACTCTGGCTTCTATCTTCAAAGACCATTCAAGAACCATCAAGAGATCGGGGACTAAGATTAAAAAAGACAGGAACAGTAGAGACGGAAACTGGATCAGCCGGTCACAATAGGAAGGGAGATCATCATTTCAGTTTAGAGAAAAATACGTTTTTATTGCTCAAAACTAGACTCCAATAGGGTTATAAAAACCACGGAGAATTCCAGTAAGATATCTTTAATCATTTCTCAGGCACAACGGTTCAAAGCTTAATCTAACAAATGGACAATTTTGCTGTTACACGATACGGACAATTTTGCTGTTACACGATACGGACAATTTTGCTGTTACGCCCGTTATGGTAATCACCCACAAGGCTGTGTAGACGTTTTTGAACTTCAATCAAGGCTGACAAGTGAGGAATGGGCAGCGCCAGCCCAGCCCTGCCCAGCCCAGATATGTGAGCAGGATTGGTTGCCCCCTTGGAAAGATATGGCATACGGTCATATCAAGTTGAAACACCGGTTCTCGTAAGATCAACGAAGTTAAGTAACGTCGAACCTGGTTATCACTTAGATGAGTGACCGCTGTGAAATATCAGGTGCTGCAAGCTTGGATATGCGGATAGCGTAATGGATAATGGGTCGGAATTTAAAATCGGTGAGCCGAGTTCCAATTCCTGTTAGGTTTGTTTTATTCACTTATACGCAAATACCCCCATTTATGGTTAAACAGTAGGACATTTATCAGTAAATTGTTATTATCGCTACCAAAATTTATACAAAATTTAAAAATGATTTATGGCTTTAAATAACCCACAAAGAGTTGATAAGCTGTAAAAAATATCAAATCAATAGAATCTGGTAAAGATAAAGCATGTCGAGTAATTACTGCAGCGGTATAAGGAATCGACGATGTTTCCAGCATATGACAATAGGCGTAGTGAGAAGCACACATTATTTATAATGAGGAAAGAGGGATTAGAGAGCAAAACAGTCACGCGGCATACTGAAAGCAAGGCAAGGAGGGTAAACCAGCGAATAAACTGCTGTGAAGAGTGAATGGTTGGCTGAACGAGTCCTTAATAAAGAAAGCGGGGTGGGAAAGGAACAACAGTTACATAGAGCAACAAAAGACAGGAAGTTGCGGAGGGCCATGATCGTCCACTTTCTGAAATGAGATAGCAGATGAAAGAAGAAGAACCTGACAATTACTTTTGACACCCAGGTGGTCTAACCATCTCCCGCGACATTACATTTCTACCGGTGTGCCTGGAAAGAATTCGATTAATGTTGTAAGAGAAAAGAAATTGCAATTTCCAAGAATACATACATACATACATACACATCATATATATATATATATATATATATATATATATATATATATATATATATATACACACATATATATATATATATATATATAGAGAGAGAGAGAGAGAGAATGATGTAGATTATAAAATGAATATTCTACAAGAACAGAAAGACATGCTGGTGAAAGAAAGAAAGCTAGAAAGAAAGAAAGAAAGAAACAAAGAAAGAAAGAAACAAAGAAACAAAGAAAAAAGAAAGAAACAAAGAAAAAAAGAAAGAAAGAAAAAAGGAAGAAAAAAGAAAGAAAAAAGAAAAAGGAAGAAAAAGAAAGAAAAAAGAAAAAAGGAGAAAAAAGAAAGAAAGAAGAAAGAAAAAAGAAAGAGAGAAAAAAGACAGGAAGAAAAAGAAAGACAGAAGAAGAAAAAAGAAAGAAGAAAGACAGAAAAAAGAAAGAAAGAAAGAAAGAAGGAAAAAGAAAGAAAGAAAGAAGAAAGAAAAAAAGAAAGAAAGAAGAAGAAAGAAGGAAAAAGAAAGAAAGAATGAAGAAGAAAAAAGAAAGAAAGAATGAAGAAGAAAAAGAAAGAAAGAAGAAAAAAGAAAGAAAGAAGAAAGAAAGAAAGAAAGAAAGAATGAAAGAAAGAAGATGAAAAAGAAAGAAAGAAAGAAGAAAGAAAGAAAGAATGAAAGAAATAAGAAAAAGAAAGAAGAAAAAAGAAAGAAAGAAAAAGGAAACAAAAAAGGAAGAAAAAAGAAAAAAGAAAGAAAGAATTGATGTAAAATCCAAAAAATAAACAAAGTAGGAAGGATGGATGAAAAATCTAAAAAAGAAGGAAGGAAGAAAGGAAAGAAGGAAATTACAAAAAAAAACAGAAAGAAAGAAGAAACGACAACTGAAAAATCTAAATGAGAAAGAAAGAAGAAAAAGGATAGATAAAAACTCTAAAAGTGAAAGAAAGAAAGGATATATTAAAAAAACTAAATAAATAACGAAGGAAGGAAGGAAGGAAGGAAGGAAGGAAGGAAGGAAGGCCGGGGATGGAAGAAAAATCTAAAAGAGAAAAAGAAAGAATAAACGAAAGAAAGAAGAAAGGATATATGAATGATCTAAAAAAAAGGGAGAATGAAAGCAAGAGATGATATTAAGGGATAATTCAGCGATCTGAAAGAATAACTGAACGAAGGAATACTTTAAAACCATGAGCTTGAGAAAAGAAAAAAAGAAAGATCTAATGAAAAATCATAAAGAAAGAAAAAAAAAAGAAAGAAAGAAAGAAAGAAAGAAAGAAAGAATATTAAAGAACTATAAAAATGAAAGTTCACTGAATGGAAGAAGAAAGAATAGATCGGACGTGTATGAAAGAAAAAACGAAAGAACGAAAAAGAAAGAAAAGACGAAAGAACGAAAAAGGAAAGAAAAACGAAAGAACGAAAAAAGAAAGAAATAACGAAAGAACGAAAAAAGAAAGAAAAATGAAAGAACGAAAAAAGAAAGAAAAGACGAAAAAACGAAAAAGTAAAGAAAAAACGAAAGAACGGAAAAAAAAGAAATAACGAAAGAACGAAAAAAGAAAGAAATGACGAAAGAACGAAAAAAGAAAGAAAACACGAAAGAACGAAAAAAAAGAAAGAAAAAAACGAAAGGATAGATGGAATTTCTATAAATGTAATAAAGAAAGAAGAAAGGATAAATAAATAAAAATTTGAAAATGAAGGAAAGGATAGATGAAAAATCTAAAAAAAAGAAAGAAAGGAAGGATGGAAAACAGAAAGACAGAATGATAGAACGAAGGAAGGATAGATGAAACATCTAACAAAGAAAGTATGAAAGAAAGAAATGATCGATGGAACGTAAAACGAAAGAAAGGATAAAAAAGATTGATCTGTGAAAGAAAAAAGAAACGTTAGATGAAATCATTTGGAAAAAAGAAAGAAAGTAAGAATGATAGAAAAAAGAAAGAAAGAAAGAATGAAAGAAAGAGATAGAAAGATAGAAATGGAAAGAAAGAAAGAAAGTATATTCAAAGACTACAAAAAGATTGATCAGTGAAGAAGAAAAGAAAGTTAAGATGAAAAATGTTCGAAAGAAATGTGAAGAAAAAAAGAAAGAAAGAAGGAAGGGGATGTAAGAAAAATCTATAAGAGAAAGAAAGAATGAACGAAAGAAAGAAGAAAGGATTTATAAATGATCTAAAATAAAAGGAAGAATGAAGGCAAGAAAGGATAGATGGAGCGTAAAACGAAAGAAAGGATAATTCAGCGATCTGAAAGAATGACTGAACAAAGCAAGACTTTAAAACCAACAGCTTGAGAAAAGAATAATGAAAGATCAAATCAAAAATCATAAAGAAAGAAATAAAGTAAGAATGATAGAAAAAAGAGAGAAAAAGAAAGAAAGAAAGAATGAATGAATGAAAGAAAGAGAAAGAAAGATAGAAATGGAAAGAAAGAAAGAAAATATATTAAGACTACAAACAGATTGATCTGTGAAGGAGAAAAGAAAGTTCAGGTGAAAAATGTTCGAAATAAAGAAATGTGAAAAAAAGAAAGAAAAAAAAGAGATATGAATAAATAAATAAATAAATAATGAAAGAAAGAAAGAAAGAAAGGAATATTTTGTTAGGAAAAAAAGGAACGCTTTTCTGTAGTCAATGACAAAGAAAGAAACGCTGAATAAAAGCCGAGTACGAAAATAAAAACTAAAACGAAAGAAATGAAAAAAAAAATAAATAAATAAAAGAATGACTGCTAAAAGAATGAGAAAGAGCGGGAACTTAAAAGCATGCCAGCGAAGAAATTAACACCGACTAAAAATGGACTTGGGTAGTCACAGAACTTTCCAAAAGAGAAGGACAAATAAAAGGAAAGGAACAAAAATAACAAAATCGAAATAACAAATTCCTCGCGGGAGTAACGTGGTGATTTGAATAGCGTAACATAAAAATATCATGTCTGATTGCCCGAGCCCCAGAAAGCGATTTTCGATAAAGGGAACAAATAACTTTTTTAAAAAAATCGCAAAAATTGCCTTCAAGACAGAAATGGTAAGAGGGAAAATGCCCTGAGGCCAATTCCAAGAATCCCCTGCGGACTTTTGGCTTTCGTGACAGACTTCGCCACTTTTCGTGCAGAAGAAACGTAAAGAAATCAAGAATACCTCTGTGAATTTATATTGAGCTAAAAATGAAGGAAGCAGACGATAAGAAGTAAGTAGAAAGAAAGAAAGAAAGAAAGAAAGAAAGAAAGAAAGAAAGAAAGAAAGAAAAAGAAAAGAAGTGGGAGAAAGCGTTAACGGTATCAGGTGCGTAATGACTGCTTTAGTGAAATAGAAATGAAGAATGAAAAGAGAGAGGGGAAGAAAGATGAAGATAGAAAGAAAGTGGAAATAGAGACAGAAGATAAGTAATAAATAAGAAAGAAAGAAAGAAAGAAAGAAAGAAAGAAAAAGAAAAGAAGTGGGAGAAAGCGATAACACTATCAGGTTCTTAATGACTGCATTAGTGAAATAGAAATGAAGATTGAAAAGAGAGTGGGAAAGAATGATGAAGATAGAAAGAAAACGGAAATGGAGACAGAAGATAAGTAAGAAATGAAAAAGAAAGAAAGAAATTAGGGATAGAGAAAAATGAAAATCTAAAACATGAAATAAAGTAAGAAAGAAAGATGGATGAAAAATCTAATGAAAAAGAAAGAAGGAAAGGTAAATGAAAAATTTTAAAGAGAAAAACAGAAAGAAATTAAATAGAAAGAAAGGATGAAAGAAAGAAGAAAAGACAGACGAAAAATCTAAAAAAGAAAGAAAGAAGAAATGATGAATGGAAAATGGAAAAGAAAAAACGAGAAGGAAGAATGAAAAACCTAAAAAGAAAGAAAGAAAACTACAATGAAACGATGAAATAACGAAGAAAGAACAAATCGAAAATCTAAAAGACCAAGAAAAAGAAGAAGAAGGAATGAATGGAAAGTCTAAGAAAGAAAGAAAGAAGAAAAAAGGAAGGATGGATGGATGATAAATCTAAAAAGAAAAACAGAAAGAATTGTTGAAAGAAAGAAGAAAGGAGAGAATAAAAATCTAAAAAAAGAAAGAAGGGAAGATAAATCGAAAATCTAAAAGAGAAAGAAAGAAGCGAGGAAAGAAGGAAGGAAGGAAGGAGTGAAGGAAGGAGTGAAGGAAGGAGTGAAGGAAGGAAGGAGTGAAGGAAAGATGGAAGGAAGGATTGAAGGAAGGAAGGAATGAATGAAGGATGGAAGCAAGTAGTGAAGGAAGAAAGGAAGGAGTGAAGGAAGGAGTGAAGGAAGTAAGGAGTGAAGGAAAGAGTGAAGGAAGGAATGATGGAAGAAAAGAGTGAAGGAAGGAAGGAAGGATGGAAGGAAGGAAGGAAGGAGTGAAGGAAGGAAGGATGGAAGGAAGGAGTGAAGGAAGAAAGGAATGAATGAAGGATGGGAGGAAGTAGTGAAGGAAGAAAGGAAGGAGTGAAGGAAGGAAGGAGTGAAGGAAAGAATGAAGGAAAAAAGGATGGAAGAAAGGAGTGAAGGAAGGAAGGAAGGATGGAAGGAAGGAGTGAAGGAAGGAAGGAAGGAAGGAAGGAGTGAAGGAAGGATGGAAGGAAGGAGTCAAGGAACGAAGGAATGAGTGAAGGAACGAAGGATAGAAGGAAGGAGTGGAGGAAGGAAGGATGGATGGAAGGAGTGAAAGAAGGAAGGATGGAAGAAAGGAGTGAAGGAAGGATGGAAGGAGTGAAGGAAGGAGTGAAGGAAGGAAAGAAGGATGGAAGGAAGGAAAAAGAAGGAAGGAGGAAGAAGGAATGATGGATGGAAGGAGTGAAGGAAGGATCGAAGGAAGGAAGGAAGGAATGAAGGAAGGATGGAAGGAAGGGGTGAAGGAAGGAAGGATGGAAGAAGGAGTTAAAGGAAGAATGAAAAACTTTAAAAAGAAAAATATACAAAAGGATGACACAAAGACGAAAGGATAGTTTAAAGATGTAAAAAAAAAGAAATAAAGATGTAATGATAAATCTAAAGAAAAGAAAGAAAAATATAAAGGAAGAGGGAAAGAACAAAGAATAAACAGATGGAAAATCTGAAGAAAGAATAAATGGAAAATTTAAAAGACAAGAAGGAAGGAAGGAAGGAAGGATTTCTGATAATTCTAAAAAGAAAAGAAAGTAAAAAGAAGAAATGATAGATGAAAAATCTAAAAAAGAAGAAATCTAAAAGGGAAAAAGAAATAAGGAAGGAGAGAAAACCATATGAGAAAGAAAAATAGAATGAAAGGATCAAAGAAAGAAAGAAGAAATAATGAATGAAAAATCTAAAAGAGAAAGAAAGAATTAAAGAAGGAAGGATGAAAAACCTGAAAAGAAAGAAAGAAAACTAGGAAGAAACGATGAATGAACGAAGAATGGAGAGATGGAAAATGTAAATGAGAAAGAAATAAATAAAGAAAAAATAAGAAAGAAGTAAGGAAGGATGGGTGGATGAAGAAGCTAAAAAGAACGAAAAACAGAAAGAAAGAAGAAAGGATAGACTAAAAATATAAAAAAGAAAGAAAGAAGGATGATTAAATGGAAAATCTAAAAGAGAAAGAAGGAAGGAAGGAAGGAAGGAAGGAAGACTGGAAAAAACTTAAAAGAAAGAAAAATAGAAAAAAGGATGAAAGAAAGAAGGTAAGAAAGATTAAAGGAAGGAAGGAAGGAAGGATGGAAAGAAGGAATAAAAAGATAGAAGGAAGGAAGGATAGATGGAAGGAAGGAAAAAAAGAAGGAAGGAAGGAAGGATGATAGAAAGGAAAGAAGGAAGGAAAGAAAAATGGAAGGAAGGAAGGAAGGATGATAGGAAGGAAAGAAGGAAGATAGAAGGATGGAAAGAAGGAGAGAAAGATAGAAGGAAGGAATGAAGGAAGGAAGGAAGGAAGGAAGGAAGGAAGGAAGGAAGGAAAGAAGGAATGAATGATGGATGGAAGGAAGGAAGGAAGGAAGGAAGGGAGGAAGGAAAGATGGAAAGAAGGAAGATGGAAGGATGGAAAGAAGGAAAGAAAGCTAGAAGGAAGGAAGGAAGGAAGGAAGAAGGGAAAATGGAAAGAAGGATGATGGAATGATGGAAAGAAGGAAAGTAAGGTAGAAGGAAGGAAGGAAGGAAGGAAGGAAGAAGGAAGGAAGGAAGGAAGGAAGGAAGAAAGGAAGGAAGGAAGAAAAAAAAAGGAAGGAAGGAAGAAGGAATGAAGGAAGAAAGAAAGAAAGGAAGGAAGGAAGGAAGGAAGGAAGGAAGGAAGGAAGGAAGGAAGGAAGGAAGAAGGAAGGAAGGAAAGAAAGAAAAGAAAGGAAAAGGAAGGAAGAAGGAAGGAAGGAAGGAAGGAAGGAAGAAGGAAGGAAGGAAAAAGGAAGATGGAATGATGGAAAGAAGGAAAGTAAGATAGAAGGAAGGAAGGAAGGAAGGATGATAGGAAGGAAGGAAGGAAGGAAGGAGGGATAGAAAGAAAAAATGGAAAGAATGAAGGAAGCAAGGAAAGTAGGAAGGAAGGGAAATGATTCGAGAAAAAGCAAAACGAGAATAAGAAACAAGAGGAGAGGTGTAGATTTTAAATGAAAGAAAGTAAAAAGAAAGAAAGAAAGAAAGAAAGATAAAAGAAAGAACAGAAGACAAATTTAATCCACCAGGGAGAAAGAAAGATAGAAAAATTGGAAAGTCTTAAAGAAAAAAAGGAAAGAAAAATGAGAAGGAATGAAGGACAGCAAAAGATCGGAGAAAAAGAAAAACGAGAAAAAAAAAAAGAATTGTTAAAAAATATAAAAGAAAGTAGAGGGGGCGGGCAGATGCAAACGTAAAATCAAAGAAAGTAAGAAATGACAAATTAAGAACATGAAAAATCAAAGAAAAGAAAACAAATGTAGATGAGAAAGAAAAAAAGATTGAGAAAGAAAGATGAGAAAGAAAGAAAGAAAGATGAGAAAGAAAGAAAAAAGAAAGAAAGACAGAAAGAAAGATGAGAAGGAAAAAAAGAAAGATGAGAAAGAAAGAAAGAAAGAAAGAAAGAAAGATGAGAAAGATGAGAAAGAAAGAAAGAAAGAAAGAGGAGAAAGCTAAAAAATAAAATGCTGCAAAAGAAAGAAAGGACAGATGAAAAAGGTAAAAAGGAAGGGGTGGAGAAGAAAAGAAAGAAAGAAAGAAAGAAAGAAAGAAAATAAGAAAGAAAATTAAGAAAAGTTTAAAAAAAGAAATACTGGAAAAAGAAGGCAAAAAAAAGAAGGAAAGAAAAGGAAAGACAGATGAAAATGCTAAAAGAAAATATATCAAAAAAAAAAGAAAAGAAAACTTTTTTTTCTAAAAGAAAGATGAGAAATAAAAAATAAAATGGTGCAAAAAAAAAAAAAAAAAAAAAAAAAAAAATGAAAGTAAAAAAAAAAAGGAAAGGAATAAAAAAGAAAAGAAAAAGATTAAGAAAGAAAAAAAAGGAAGTTTGAGAAAGCTAAAAACTGAAATACTGGAAAAGACGACAAAAAGAAAGAAGAAAAGAAAGGATGGACAGATGAAAATGCTAAAGAAAGAAAGAAAGAAAAAAGAAAGAAAGAAAGAAAGAAAGAAAAAGTCAAAAGTCAAAAAATAAAAAAAAAGAAATAGTTCCAGTTATTTTTAAAAAAGAAAAAAATAATGAAGTTTAAAAAGGACATTAACAGAAAAACAAAAAAAATGGGAGGTACCCCATTTGAATATTGACTTGAAAAAAAAAAGCAAGGAAAAAAGACAGGAACGACACTTAATTTATTACCCAGGTACACAAAAAAAAGTCTAGACCTAAAAAAAAAAAAAATCAAAAATTAGCCCTGTTTGCTTTCCAGGGTCGTCGCAGTCATCCACCTTTCGTTAAAATCTGTCCAAACCAATCGCTTTCTATTAGATCCTGATGAGAATAATTGTCAACTCGCAAGATTTCCTCTAATCGTCGTCCAAATCGCCATTCGGGCAATGGATCGCAGCGATAGAAACCCCGTCCGTTCCACCCCAGAATATGGGGGCGACACATTGTCAATTATAATGTATGCACGATTAATGAGCGCAAGCTAAAATAGAGAAACGAGCCGTCGGCAATATAACAAAGTCCCATGGATTACTGACATTTGACAATTTAAAAGGCGTCTGTAATTTGTTTAGTCCAAGCCAAAGTTTCATCGTTGATATTTTTTTTTAAATTCATAATGTTTATTTATGAAATTTGGTCAACTGAAAAGTATTCCAATAATTTAACGATCCGACAGGTATGCGAAAACTCAGAGTTGCTGAGGGGATCCGCCGCTGGCACACAAGACCAAAAAAAAGCACCAATTATCAAATACAAGCCGAGCCGGTTTGGATTTTCACGAATTTTAATAATTTTAAAATTTTAGTGATAGGCCGAGAAAAGTCACTGGACAGAGGAACGACATTCAAGGCCGATCGACACTCAAGCAGGAAACTCGATTTATCCCGGGGCTTACAAAGGCGATTGGTCCTTTTAAAGGAGTTTGATATTAAAAAAGGAAAAATAAAACAAAAAAACCCCGCCAAAAAATCGAGTCCCTTGTCAGTGCGCGGCGTAGGAAAGCCAGCCTCGAGGCGTGTTTGTGACTCTCCAATGCAGTATCCACAGCCCCTCCACCCATGACACGGGCGTTTAAATACAGAAAAAATCTGTCGAATAATGAAATTCCCCCCGCCACAAGAGAGATTTTTGGCAAAATCAAGCATTTTTTATATTCTTAAAAACCTTATCTAGAAGAAGTAAGAAAAGTTGATAGAGGACAAGAGGCAAGACGGGTTTGGCACACGCCTTGAAGCTCTTTCAAAGCCAATTCTCGACCAAATATTCATCTTTTTGCCTGTGTTATTAATACCATTTTATTATCCAGCTGAGGTCAGGTTCAAAACCTTTTTGAGGATGCGAAAATACCATCTGTTTAACCAAAAATGAAGTATGAGATCGATCCCCTTCCAGGAACCTAAAATAAAGCCGGTAGAATTAACTGTCGCGGTTAATCTTGGCCCTAAAAAACATTTTCGTACCGATATTTGCCTTCATTACCACTTCAATGTCGCTGCAATAGACGAGCGGAAAATAGATATATATAAAGCGAACGCGGAAAAAGAAATGTTAAATACCCTTCTCCGGCCTCAGGGACAAACGATACCACATGAAAAAAATTTCGCAAAAAGACGCCCTGTCCCACACAAAAAGGAAATACATTGGCTATGAAAATTATATTAAAATAGAGGCAAATGAATTTCTATGACTAAATTATTGAGACAGCGCAAGATATAATTCGCCCACCATTAGCACTTTAGTGGGAAATACAGGAGGCTAAATTTATACGGAAGTCGTAATTTACGTCCTTCAGTACAACAAAAGCCAAAAACCGATGGTTGACTTTATCAAATGACTGATCAAAATTGATATATTATATTTCTTCGTCGTTTTTTCACCGTTTCTAATTTTAAATATTTATTTTTATTATGTATGAAATTTGTTCGAATTAATGGCAAAACCAGTTGTTGAACACGGCAGTCAAAATATACAAAAGTGTAGCACATATATATAAATACACTTCAGAGGGCAAAATCATCCAGACCCGGCGATTTATTTCTTATTTTTTTCTTCGGTACCATATAAAAATCTTCGACCTCTGTGATCTCAATTTGTTCTGAAGCCGCTGAGGAAGATTAAAAAGTTTATTTTCGTCACAGAGATCAGAAATTTTTTAATAAACAGAAACGCCTTTCAAAAACATTTTTTTTCATTTCAGGGTATGCTTTTCCAGTGTTTTTTCTGCCTTCAAATATATCGACCTGAACCTCGGCGAATCTCTTCCATTTTTTTTATTTTTGAGAAACATCTTGCTTAATTTAAAAGAATTACCTGATACATGTTAAATTTTATTTTAAACAAACGCTAAAGGGCCAAATATTTAAATTGGTCTGTTATCTGTTTTCAAATAGAGAATTCACCATCATATTTTGATTCATTACAATTTTTATTGTTTTAATTTTGCTTTTTGCCTTAAAGGCTGAAAAGAAGAAACTAATCCTATCCTCAAATTTGGCTTTGCCCACTTCTTTTGTTTTTCAATTAAATCCCCCATTTCAGAATATTACGATAGTTATGCTGTTCCTTTAAAATCGTTCAAAATAAATGTTTTATTAAACTATAGCATCCAAATCATTGTATTCCCTACAAAAATAAGCCACCAGGGTACATATTCTTTGAAATTCCGAATTTTTTTAACCGGTCAAAAATGATGATAAATCTAAGTTTATCAAGTTTTGAAGTCTGACAACTTCAAAATTCTATCCATTTTAGCTAGGGTATCATAAATAGACATTTAATGCTCAAATATAAAGAAATGTCCAATAAAACTTTTTTTTTCATTGGCTGATCGACCCAGTATATATCGACGAGACTAAACTCATTTTTCAGATCAACCAGATCGCCCGACCTCCCGCTAGCTCTCCGCCCACTATCTAACTTTGGGTTCAGGACGGCATTCCAGTTCCCCATTAGAACTAAGCGCGTTGAATCCACCAGGAACGACACAACAGCCGAAAAAACGGGACACGGTCGTCCCGGTCGACTGGCGCATAAACGCAACGATCCGAACTACTTTTAACCGCAATACTGGCCACGATCAACCGGCCCCCGGCATCAACATGGACAAGGTCCACTCTCGCATCCAGGGCACGCTGGTAATTTTTGTCCTGCACCTGCTCATGTATTCAGTCTGAAGCCGGACCGCCTTTGACATCAAAATACTTCCGGCCAGCTGTTTGGCTTCTTGTTCGGTAGCCAGAAGAATGTTCCTCCTGACTAGCACCTTTGACCAAATATTCAAACTTTTGAGGGCTTCTTCATTGATTTCCTGCTCACCTCAATGAATTTCCGACTCTTCGCGTCAACGTTAAACATAAAAAAATGTCTTTAATAAATATATATATATACATCAAAGGTGTTCCAATAACTTGAACTGATTTCAATGTGTTTAAGCTTCTACTGATTTTTTTCGTTTTCTTTCGGATTTGGCGGACATATGGGCGATAGAGAAATAAATAATTTTTCACCAATAATACTGGTTTATTTACTGCTGGCTTTGATCCGTTTTAATGAAACACCCTTATTATATATAACCCGTCTTAATGAAACACTAATTCACGAAAGAAATTCGGATTACCAACACACAGAGAATGTCTCATATCGAGAATATTTAACATTGAACATAAGAAAAAAATTAATTATTTTTAATAATATGTAGAAATCTCCACTTTTACCTGAAGACGAACGCGAGACCAGAAACACGTGTCGTAAAATTATGGAAAAAAAAAAGCATAATATTTTTTTTAAATAAATCCACATTACAACCAAAAACGTTTGCGGTTTCTCTCTTCTCTTCTTTTAATATACATACTTTTCTCTCGTTGGAAACTATAATTATATCTTTTTTTATATATATATATATATATATATATATATATATATATATATATATATATATATATTTATTTATATATTTTATTTATATAAATGTCATTTTATGTTTTCGTTGTTTTTATAGATACAAATATTTAAAAATGCTCTGTTTTTACTTTTTCGTTTTTAAATTTTTTGAATGTTTAGAGAATATTTCAAAAAACGAATATTTTCTATGAAAATTTCATTTTTATTCAGGCCGGTAAATGTTATTTAATACTGTTTATCATAAACAGAGCATTTGCTTAAATACTTGTATCTATAAAAAACAACGTTAAACATAAAAAATGTATTTAATAAATAAATTGTCGGACCTTGTCCATTTCTTAATATATGACGTCATTTGTTTACATTTGATACGCCAGAGCAGTTATGAATGCATGGAAGATTGAAGTTTATAAGCAGTAAATTCGACCTTGTCTACCGAAAAGGTTCTTTGTGGCCCAGAGGTAAGGCACGTCAGCGTAAATGACGGTTCCGTATAGGATGCAGGTTCGAATCCTGTCAAAGAACGAATATTTTCTATGAAAATTTCTCGGACATTCAGGCCGGTAAATGTTATTTAATACTGTTTATCATAAACAGAGCATTTGCTTACAAAAAAAAAAAAAATTAAACGTTAAATTTACGAATTAAAGTGGAAGAGAAAAAACGGCGCTTGACAATTAAAGCCTCCTCGCGAAAAATAAAACAAAAAAGAAAAAAACAAGACACAAAATGAAAGAGGCAAAAAGGTTTAAAAAATAAAATCGACCTAGAATTCAAATGGCAAATCCAAAGGAACAGACGTCTGTCTGACAAGTAAACTTTCAACAGGACGAGGCAAATTAACTATATCGTCGACATGGAAAATTAAAAGCAACCATCACAATCTTCCTCTTCTCTTTAAACATGGACGCAGAGACAAAAATAAATAGTTAAATATTCTTCTCTTTCTGAGATATTTTTTTTTTTACTTCTGTAGCAGTGGTGAGGGTTATTGGCCCTCGTTCGATCGCGTTCCTTCGGAGGATTGGCGCGATTGCGTCCCTATTAAGGAATGAGCCTTGCGAAACGGAGTGGCTCTTGCAGCGATTCGAGATAATGCTTTCTTCATCATTGCGGCTGGAAGAGGATTGAAAAAAAATTGTTTATAGTTACTTTGTTTTTATCACTATAAAAATACTTTATTGAAACAAAACAAGTTCAGTTGACCACTGATGACAATTCCAGAACAGCGGAACTATAAACATTTTTTTCTATCCTCTGCCATGAACTGTAACGAAAGCCTGACGTCATAAAAACGTCATTCCTCCTATTTTTCTCTTTGTCATTTCCTTTCTCTCTCTCTCTCTCTCTCTCTCTTCTTTTCTTTCCCCTTCTCCACCCTTTATTAAAAAAAAAAGAAAACATTCAGGCCTAAAAAAATGTGGAGCTTGCATCCTCTCTCCCGTCGTCGTAGTGCCGGCCGCTTTCCACGGCATGCAGCCATTAACGACATCATCAAAAGAGGTTTGGATGTAGCAGGGTTCCCTTCTCAAATCGAACCCGTAGGCCTCGACCGCGGTGATGGAAAGCGGCCGGATGGCATAACCATTTTCCCTTTTAAAATGGGGAAGTTGATTTGGGATGCGACCTGTGCGGATACATTTTCGGCCGGTAATTTGATCAGTTCCGCGGTTGAGCCAGGATCCGTTGCCCGAGACGCAGAGATGAAAAAAAATAGTTAAATATTCTTCTCTTGCTGATAGATTTTTTTTTTTTACTCCTGTGGCAGTGGAGACTTCTGGGGTTATTGGCCCTCGTTCGATGGCGTTCCTTCGGAGGATTGGCGCGATTGCGTCTCGATTAAGAGACGAGCCTCGCGAAACGGAGTGGCTCTTGCAGCGTGTCTCACTGGCCATGGTTCGAGGTAATGCTTTCTCCATCATTGCGGCTGGCAGAGGATATCAAAAAAGAAAAACATTTTGTTACTTTGTTCAAAATTTTTCAATAAAAAATTACTGTAACAAATAAAAAGAATTTTATTAACATCATTCCTTCTATTTTTCTTTGTCATTTCTTCTTTTTTGCTCTCTCTTAAAAATAACTCTCTCTTCCCCCCCTTTTAATCTCTTTTAATTCAATAACCTTGTATTAAATTTCTTCAAAAAAATTTGGAATTTTAATCAATATTTTTTTCATAAATTCTCTTAAACTAATACTTGATAAGATCTCTTTAGAACTAAAAATTTTTTCAAATAATTTAAATCCAAATAAATCTTTTTATATTTAGGTCTTGAACCATCCCTCTCCAAATTTCAAATAAATTAATTTCCCTATCTAATATAAAAAATGATTCCCCATTTCTCTCTCTTCCCCCCTTTACAATTTTAACAAAAGTCTCTCTTTTTTTTCCACTCTCTTTTCCCCTCTCTCTCAATTTAAGGAAGCCACTTCATCTCTTAGCTCTTCTAAATTCCCTTTCTCTCTCTTTTCATCTCTGTCTCTCTTTATCTGTCTTCTCTTTCCCCTCTTAATCTCCCCTTTCTCTCTTTTCTCTTCCCCCTCTTCTCTTCCATTTCTGTCTCTCTTCCCCTCTAATCTCTCTTCCCCCTGGTTTTCTCTTCCCCCTTCTTCTTCATATTCATTTCTCTCTTTTCCAAATCTGTCTCCTCTTCAAATCTCTCTCTCTTTTTTTTAATATCGCTCTTCCTCTCTCTTTTTTGGCCTCCGGTCTGAATTAAAAAAAATTGGAAAATTTTCATGTTACTCACAGATTGGTAATTATTCGTACAAAAATAAAAATTGTGGCACTTTCGGCCAATAAAGGGGGGGTAGAGGCTGGAACACTAACTATCTTATACCTAATTAACCATTTTTATACCCATTTGATACATTACACCATTTACCCATTCACCAAAAGAACTCGTCCATCACCAAACAATCCTTCAACTACCATAATACCATATGCTCTCAAGGGAGACCTAATAAATCGCGCCCCATGCCATAAAAATTTTAATGATGATATATATATACAATTCTAATAATGATAAAATGAGAGGGGATGAAATGAACCCAAGAATAAACTTAAAATAAACACAAATACAAACTAAACATAATTGATGTTAGTCATTTCCAACCCATAAAACAGAGAGATACATGTATTCTGCCCAGGGGATTTAAAATCAAAGAGACGCTTTCACTAAAGGATTTTTTTCAAAGTATAAAATATTAGGCTGGAATGGGAAAATATAAAACTGACCCAGTCGAGATGAAAGGGGGGGAGCAAAACAATATATGCATATAGGGTCTAGTTAGGACTTTCATAGAGACAATGTCGTATTATGGTGGGTGTAGTAAGACAGGTAAGTAAGAATGCTCCACATTTTGTATTTATACAGATAAATATTGTTACTTACTAGCTGTGATACAGACTTCATATCACTATGTAAGGATGAAAAACAGAAAATTCTTACAGCTGCTTAAATGACCTTTCTAACATGGAATTTAAAGATAAATGAAGATAAAACAGAACACGCCATCATTGAAAGAAGAGACAGAAATACAGAGCAATGGAGATAATTAAAGAAAGTTGGCTCACTGATTGGAAATTCTGAAGGCATCATGAGAAGGAAACAGGAATCGTCAGTATGGAAAAGTTTGATAATCTATGGATAAAAAGGAGAAAAATAGGTTAAAGCTGTATAACACCTTGGTGAAACCAGTTTTAACCTACAACTGTGGAACTTGGGGCCTTGCAAAGAAGAGCAGGAGTTACACAGTTTCCCCAGACGACAACTACGAATTCTAATAGGGAAAATACCTTCATAATATCTACAACAAGAACTTGTACAGCAGAAGTCAAGAATCTCATTTGTCTTTTGAAAGCAAAATGGAAACTTCTTGGGCATATTTTTCGAATGGATCCAGATGACCAAGCTAAGAAAGCCATGGAGTTTTACTTTGAAAAGACTGACTTTAAAAAGTTCAGAGGTCATCCAAGAACCACCATAGTTAAAACGCTGAATCGAGACATTCAAAGAACAAGGCAGGAGGATCCCAATTTTGCTTTGGAGAAGTTTACAATCAAGGAAGATCTGCAACGAATCCGCAAACTGGCAGAGGACAGAGAAGGCTGGCAAAATATTGTCGAATATTTTTTCCTGCTTGGTTATTTTAGTTGCTTAGGCTAAATCACTTACCTCTCTGGCGGATCAGGGTTGAGGAGAGATAACAAAAAGGCAACATTTATTCAGAAACAGCAAAGGATAGGAAATTGTGGAGAGCCATGATCAACTTATTGATGGCTCACGTCACATAGAAAGAAGAAGAACGAGCTTAAATAAATGGATGACAGAACAGGGTTTAGGAAAGATAATAAAAAGATAATATTTATTAAGAGCTAGAACGGACAGGAAATTGTGGAGAGCCATGATCGCCAAATTTTTCTGGTGGATAACCGCACACAGAAAGAAGTAGAACGACCTTGAGTAAATGGGTGGCCGAACAGGGGCTTCTATCCAAAGGAAACGTCGTGAATATGACAATAAGGATGAGGACAACAGTCCGAACAATTTAAATAGCGAATGCAGCTCCTCGGAGCAACTTCCATGGAAATTGGTCCGAGGAGCTGCATTCGCTGGTTCCCAGACGTCACGAGTTCCAGCGCCCTACGAGGCTGGCATCCCGCCCGCTCTCACCCCTTCCCTGTCGAAAACTCCTAAATGTAGTCGTCTCTTTTGTACTCTAATAGCTTCATGTCTCGCACCTCTCGCCTGTGGAACTCCCTTCCCTTTTCCTGTTTCCCTGTGAGCTATAATCTCCAGCTATTCAAGTGTAATGTCAATCGACATCTCCAGTTGCCTTGATCTATCCACTTTTCTCATCCTTTTCTTCTATCAAAAATCTGATCTTGCTCTAAATTTTCTGTAACCCCTTGCGTCCTAGTGGCTTCCAGCCTTGCTTGGGGTGAAATGCTTATAAAAAAATAGTTACAATACCTCATCTAAGAAATATAGACAGATCCTAAAGAAAGCCGAAACCTAATTAATAAGACTTTAAAGATGAAGAAAACAGCCCGAACAACGTAAATATTGTAGATAGTTACAATAACTCATTTCAGAAATATAGACTGATCCTAAAGAAGCCCGGATCGTACAAATGTCGAAGCGTCGTGAATATGACAATAAAGATAAGGACAACAGTCCGAACAATGTAAATATTGCAAATAGTTACAATACCTCATCTAAGAAGTAAAGACAAGATCCCAAAGAAGGCCGGGACGTACAACGGGCGAAAATTCGTGAATATGACAATAAAGATGAGGAGAATAGAAGGAAAAATATAAATAGTGTAAGTAGTTACAATACCTCATCTAAGAAGTGTAGACAGATCCTGAAGAAGGCCGGAGCGTACAACGGCCGAAACGTTGTGAATATGACAATAAAGATGTGGAAAACAGCACGGACAATGTAAATAGTGTCAATAGTTACAATACCTCATTTCAGAAATATAGACTGATCCTGAAGAATACCATAGTGTACAAAGGCCGAAACGTCGTGAATATGACAATAAAGATGTGGAAAACAGTACGGACAATGTAAATAGTGTAAATAGTTACAATACCTCATTTCAGAAATATAGACTGATCCTGAAGAATAACACATCGTACAAAGGCCGAAACGTCGTGAAAATGCAATAAAGATAAGGACAACAGTCCGAACAATGTAAATAGTGTAAATAGTTACAATACCTCATTTCAGAAATATAGACTGATCCTGAAGAATACCATAGTGTACAAAGGCCGAAACGTTGTGAATATGACAATAAAGATGTGGAAAACAGCACAGACAATGTAAATAGGGTAAATAGTTACAATACCTCATTTCAGAAATATAGACTGATCCTGAAGAATACCACAGCATACAAAGGTCGAAACGTCGTGAAAATGCAATAAAGATAAGGACAACAGCCCGAACAATGTAAATAGTGTAAATAGTTACAATACCTCATTTCAGAAATATAGACTGATCCTGAAGAATACCATAGTGTACAAAGGCCGAAACGTCGTGAATATGACAATAAAGATAAGGACAACAGTCGGAACAATGTAAATAGTGTCAATAGTTACAATACCTCATTTCAGAAATATAAATTGATCCTGAAGAATACCGTAGCGTACAAAGACCGAAACGTCGTGAATAGGACAATAAAGATAAGGACAACAGTCCGAACAATGTAAATAGTGTCAATAGTTACAATACCTCATCTCAAATATATTGACATTCTTTTTATTTTATACTGTCTTTGTAGAAATGTATGTCCATTAAAATAGCCTTTTGGTATTCGTAGGTGTGTTTCTGCACAGTCACATGACACATCATCATGATGGTGTTGACATACGTATTTTATTTCACTGTTTTGCTTTCCAATATGTCGCATTCGTTAGTTGTATAGCAATGACTTTTAACAAGAGAGGGTAATTAAAAACTGTTACCATAATAAATATAGGACTAAAACGAAAATGTTAAAAATAGAGACCGAGTCAGATATCCCGGCAGTATCCCGATGGGGGGGGGACAACTCTTTCTTTGTTTCCTTGAAAACTGTCCGCCTACCGGAAGTCGATGGCTCACATAACCGACACAGGTACGCGTACCACAGTTTTAATAGCACTGTCTAGGTGTTTTGCCTGCAAGCAATGAAGTAAATATGGAAGTATTATGATAGGTGTTAGGTAAAAAATTATTTGTTCATCTATTTTTCCATAAACCCTCTAGATTTTTTTTTTAAATATGAATTTTTAGAATTGTGTTGATAGTTTATGCACTCCCTGTACTATGTCAGGAAATTCACGAACCAAGAGTTTATTCCGCTAGGCTACTGTCCTGTGGTACAATTCTGAGTAAAGCGTAACCCTTGACCCAACCCAATTCTAATATGCGCTGCTGCACTTACCAGCATCTGAAGCGTTGCGATAGCAACAACAAAGATAGGAACAACAGTCCGCGTGTAAATAATGCAGATAATAAATTCGCCAGCTTTCTGGTTCTTTTGAGCGTGATGAAGCGAAACTCTGAAGTCGGTCATTGAGATGAGTCAATTGAAGTTTTTAGTGATTTATTGAATTGGGCATCTATAGTTCTTTTATTGAGTCTGCGCTTTCAGTATGTTCCGTAGAACTATTTTCGAAATCATCTTCGTCGACATGAGTGTGTCTTGTAATAGCCCGAATTATCCAGAGTAGCTGCAGTATCAGGGGACACAAGAAAAGCGTTATGAAGACTATTGTGAACGTGAATATAATTTTTCGATTCTTGAGTCCGTTTCGGATTCCGTGGTAGCAACCGGTTTTCTTCAGGATGTGCTCCTCTTTGCAACTGTACAGATCCTGTTTACGGTGATAGCAACAAGAACGCGGATATCGGTCCTTTCCAAACAGCTCCGTATAAAAATTGTAGTCGGCCGGCCCACGGACGCCGCAACAATCCAGAAACACTTCGGTCTTTTCAATCAACGCCCTGACCTCATTACTTTCGCCGGCCCCTCTCTGTAACAGGTCGGTGAGGACGCTTAAATAACAGTACATGTACGTATCGTTAACAGAGATCGTCGAGGCTGCGCTGTAAACGAGAAACAAAGACAGAAAACTGATAGCAGCGACCCAAAAGTAGAGAGCGATTTTCAGAAGCCTCGGGTTTAAATTTCCCGCTCCTATGATGGAGAAAACGCCAGAAAGAATGACGAAGGAACCTACCGGAAGTGACAAGACAGCTTGAATGTATATGTGCGTAAAAGTGGTAGTGATGTCTATGCCGCCAAATTGATCGCTCTTGGTCTTGCAGAGGTCCTCCAGCACATTGAAAAGCTGGGTTGTGGGGACGTTCAAATACAGAATAATGACACTCAGAAAAATTAACAGGAAGCCGGCGATCGTGGTAAGGGAAGAAGAAGTAATAAAACTGATTTTGACGAGCCGGAACATCTCTCTTGGACGGTCTGCGATTTAGCGATGACACCAGTTATCGACGACAGATATTGATGATGTCACAATGGAGGATCTAAAAGACTTATTCGCGTTTTGTAATCTAAAGCAACCAAAAAAAAATCTAGTTTGTGTCTTCCTTCTAGGCCTTTCGCTCGAGAGGAAAGCGGAGTAAGAGACTGCGATGACGGTGCATTAAAATTGAAAGATTATAAAATATCTATCGCATTCTTTACAACAGACGCTGATGACGTCACAATGGCGAATATATATGGTGTTTCAATTGACCATTGATGACAATTCCAGGACAACGTAACTATAAACAATTTTTTGCTCCGCACGCCTTCTACCATTGCCCCTGGGTCCGCCCTTTATGGGACCATGTCGGCGAGCTGACGGCTCGTCTCGCTCCCGAAAAGCTTGTGCCCATTGATCGCGCATACGCGTGTGACAATGTGTCGCCCCCGTATTCCGGGGTGAAACGAATGGTGTTTCTGACGCTTCTAGCCACGGCCCGAATGGTGATTTGGACGACGCGACAGGAGGAAGTCTTGCGGGGTATCCGTCTTTCTCATCAGGATCTGATCCGATTCTTTGAGCATCAGCTCAAGATGAAGATAAGAACTGATAGAAAACACTTGCATTCGACAGTCTTCAGCGAAAGGTGGGTGACTGAGGCGAGCTTGGTTCGTTTGAACGGGGCTAGCCTTGATTTTCTTTTAGGTCAAGCCTACTTCACATCGGGGTGCTTTCTTCTGGTGCCCTTCCCTTGGTTAGGTTAGACAAGCGTTTGTGTACCTAGTTAATGTGAGTAAGTGTTGTTCCCGGCCTGCCCCCCGGCCACATCTTTAGTTATGATTCAGCCTGAGATTCCCAACCTCCCCAGTTTGTTTTTGGCCTTTTTTACCTCGTCTGGGTCAGCTTTATATTTTCCTATGCCCGTATGATTTTTTTATACTTTTCCCATTCTCTTAGCGAGAGGGCTGCTTGATTTTGTCCCATGGGCAGAATACAGTGGCCTCTGTTTTGAGGGTTGGACGGGCCCTACTAACATCAGTTATGTTTAATTTGATTTGTGTTAAATTTTTAGTTTGTTATTGGGTTCATCTCCTCCCACTCTCATTTTTTCATCATAGAATTTTATATATATTTTAGTATCATTAATTTTTTTTATGACACGGGGAGCGTTTTGTAGATCTCCCTAAAAAGAATGTGGTATTATGGTGTGTGGAGGATTGAGTGGTGACGGACGAGTTCTTGTGGTGAATGTGGAAATTGTAATGCATGAATGGGTCGTGAATCGGATTAGCTAGGTGTAGGATAGTTAGTTAAGACCAGCCTCAATTCCTCCCCTTTTTCGGCCTTGTGCCACAATTGTAATTTTTTACAATAAATATTTGGAATAATGATGGCAAAAGGCCAAAAGGAGACATGGGGAACGCTAAAGCATCTTTTTTTAATTTAGTAAACAAAAAAGTACGAAAAAAAAAATCAAATGTTTGAATTAACGTTTAATTTTTAAGGGCAAGGGCGTAAAACAAAGACAAGACGACACGAGCCGTGTTTTAAAATGCAGACGATAAATGTATTAAAACACAAATTTGAGAGAATTACACAAATTAAGTGTTTTATGTGGCAAATTTATTTGGTAAAGAAACCACGGGAAAAAATATATATCAAACAAATCTTTGAGGTCACGTTTAATTTTTAAGGCCAAGGATGTAAACAATGACAGACGACACGAGCCGTGTTTAAAAATGCAGACGATAAATTTATTCAAACACAGAATTGAGATGATTACACAAATTAAGTGTTTTATGTACCAAATGATAGCCAATGACATGTATGTACAAATAATTACTGCAAATAAAATATGCCTTTTTTTACAATAAAAATCATTACTTTGCATATGGTTCCCAAAAAAAGTGAACTACATTAACAAAAAAAGGGGGGGAGTACTTCTCTGATTAATTTTCAAAATATAAGCACAATGTTTAAAGCAAAGTTCGTGGTAACAGCTAAAAATAGAACAATCACACAAGCCAAAAATTTTTCTTGATGTGGAGGCGACTTTGAAGTTCTTTTCAAATTCTCGTCTGGTGGTCGTCAAATTTCTGGTATTTTTTCCTTGACCCGACCGAGCTGGTTTCCTGCAGCAGTTGTTCGTCGACTCCATGAATTCAATTCTCTTTTATCTTTTATTCACCAAGATAGGCTCCAGATTTGCTTCTCGGAATTTGGAAGGAAACATTTTGATTCATTCCGAGTTAAAAAAAAAACCCAAATGTAGTGATTGTAAAAATTCGAAATTTTAAGCAGCGTCTATTTTTCATCCGAACCAAATCAAAAGGTTTTCCACCAAATTCTGGGAAGTGAATTAGAAGCCTACCTGAATCAATAAAAGGGGGCTTTGAATGTAAATCAGAGGAGTCGGCGAACGGGGGCTAGCCTTGATTTTCTCTTTTAGGTCAAACCTATCGGGGTGGTTTCCTGTGGAGCCCTCCCCCTGGTTAGGTTAGACAAGCTTTTGTGTACCTAGTTAATGTGAGTAAATGTTGTTCCTAGCCTGTTTCCGGCTACATCTTTTGTTATGATCCAAATTGAGATTCCCAAACTCCCCAGTTTGTTTTTGGCCCCTTTTATCTCAACTGGGTCAGCTTTATATTTTCCTATGGCCGTATAATTTTTTATCCTTTTTCCACTCCCTTAGCGAGAGAGCTTCTTGATTTTGTACAAATGGGCAGAATACAGCGGCTTCTCATTTTTTAAGGCTGGGCGGGCCCTACTAACATCAGTTATGTTTAGTTGCTTTTGTGTATAGTTTAATTTCTTACTGGGTTCATCTCTTTTCCCTTTTATTTTATTCATCCATAAATTTTTAAAGTGTACATATATAACCATTATATTTTTATAGTTTGGGGCGCGTTTTGTAGGTCCTCCTTGTGAGGATGCAGTATTATGGTGTATGGAGGATTGATTGGTGATGGATGGGGTTTTGTGGTGAATGGGCAAATTGTAATGAGCGAATAGGTCGTGAATCGGATTAGCTAGGTATAGGATAGTTAGTTAAGACCAGCCTCAATCCCTACCCTTCGTCGGCCTTGTGCCATAATTGTATTTACCACAATAAATATGAGTCGTCGAAAAGTTTCTGCAAGAACACAGGTCGTCCCGGTCCAGGAAGTAAAAACAACGCAAGAAATTTGGCGACCAGCAGACGAGAATTGAAAGAAACGTCACAGTCGATTTCATATCAAGGAAAAATCTTCGGCTGGTGTGATTGTTCTATTTTTCACTGTTACCACGAACTTTGATACGAAAATTGCACCACATCTTTGAAAACTATGCAGACAAGTATTTCCTCTTTTTTTCATGTAATTTTTTAATCTGTTTTTCTTTTACAATTTTCGAGGACTTAATATAATTTTTATTGTAAAAAGGTATATTTCATTGGCATTGATTATTTTTAAATACAGGTTATTGGCCATCATTTGGCTCACAATGCACTTTATTTGTGTAATTCTTTCATTTGTGTGTTAACAATAAATTTATCGTCTGTTTCTTTAAACTCGGCCCGTATCGTCTTGTCTTTGTTGTGGCCCTTATAGATTAAATGTTATCAAAAAAAAAAAAAAAATTAAACTATTTTTTTCGTAGGGTTTTTTTTTTACCAAATAAAGCATCCTTTAATAAAGTTAGTGTTATGGTCCAGGTTAGGACCAAGGAAGAACAACACGAACACAAGAGTAGAAATAACGAAGGTATATTACACAAAATAATAATACAAGATGTGGAAGGTGTTAGCATGACTGTCAGTCGGGTTTGGAGTGAACTACTATCGGCCATTGTTATGGTCCAGGTTAAGACCAAGGAAGAACAACACGAACACAAGAGTAGAAATAACGAAGGTATATTACACGAAATAATAATACAAGATGTGGAAGGTGTTAGTATGACTGTCAGTCTGGTTTGGAGTGAACTACTATCAGCTCGACTCGATTCGGTATCTAGCCCCCCCCCCACGAGGGTTGCATGTGGGTTTCCCGAGCCCGTAGGCTTTTCCAAAAAATGGCCGTAGAACCCGTATTAAACGGGATCAGGTTGACCATTTTTGTCCCCGAACGAGACTCTGCCCTTCGGCGAAGCCTAGTCCGGGTTCCTCTCTGCTCAGAGGCAGAGAGTTCGACCGTCAAGCCGAGAAACTCGACTCGATTCGGTATCTAGCCACCCCCCACGAGGGTTGCATGTGGCACAAGGCAGAGTTTAACGTGGGTTTCTCGAGCCCGTAGGCTCGGCCAATAAATGCCCGTAGAACCCGTATAAACGGGATCGGGTTGGTCAACCTCCCCGAACGAGACTCTGCCCTTCTGAGAGCGATTGAATATGAGAAAAAATAATAATATTACTAAGAAGAGAGGACAATAAAGGAAGATGTGAAGGAGGAGCCATGGTCAAATGTAAATTATCGAACTGCCCAAGAAACAGAATTAAGAAAGTTTGTTATAAACAACAACAAGGAAAAAAACGCCCTGGATATGACGATAAACTACATCCGCGTCCTGGGTAAGACGGCAAACTACGCCCAACAGCAAAGACTCTGACAAGGAAGTTCTGAGGAGCGTGGAACCACTACTTAATTGCTGGTGTTCTCAGGCCCACCCTAACCCGGAGTTGTAGCATCAGTTAGGGATCGCAGCTATGGACAAATAGTTAACAGCCAAACTGCGGTCAAAACTAAATAATAAAACACATAATAAACTAAGTATTGGTGCCGACACTCACACAAGAAAGTTCGGACAAGCGAACATAGTGATCTGACTTCAAACGAGCGGACATAGTGTTGTGACTTCGGACAAGAAAATATAGTGTTCTCTTTCCGGACAAGCGAAAATAGTATTCTGACTTCGGACAAGCAAACATATTGGTGTGTCTTCGGACAAGCATACATAGTGTTGTGACTTCGGAAGCAAATATAGTGTTCTCTTTCCGGACAAGCGAAAAATAGTATTCTGACTTCGGACAAGCAAACATATTGGTGTGTCTTCGGACAAGCGAACATAGTGTTGTGACTTCGGACAAATGAAATGTAGTGTTCTCTTTCCGGACAAGCGAAAATAGTATTCTGACTTCGGACAAGCAAACATATTGGTGTGTCTTCGGACAAGCGGACATAGTGTTGTGACTTCGGACAAAAGCAAATATAAAATTCTCTTTCCGGACAAGCGAAAATAGTATTCTGACTTCGGACAAGCAAACATATTGGTGTGTCTTCGGACAAGCGGACATAGTGTTGTGACTTCGGACAAGCAAATATAGTGTTCTTTTCGGACAAGCGAAAATAGTATTCTGACTTCGGACTTTTTAAGCAAACATATTGGTTTGTCTTCGGACAAGCGGACATAAATGTTGTGACTTCGGACAAGCAAATATAGTGTTCTCTTTCCGGACAAGCGAAAATAGTATTCTGACTTCGGACAAGCAAACATATTGGTGTGTCTTCGGACAAGCGGACATAGTGTTGTGACTTCGGACAAGCAAATATAGTGTTCTCTTTCCGGACAAGCGAAAATAGTATTCTGACTTCGGACAAGCAAACATATTGGTGTGTCTTCGGACAAGCGGACATAGTGTTGTGACTTCGGACAAGCAAATATAGTGTTCTCTTTCCGGACAAGCGAAAATAGTATTCTGACTTCGGACAAGCAAACATATTGGTGTGTCTTTCGGACAAGCGGACATAGTGTTGGACTTCGGACAAGCAAATATAGTGTTCTCTTTTCCGAAGAAGCGAAAATAGTATTCTGACTTCGGACAAGCAAACATATTGGTGTGTCTTCGGACAAGCGGACATAGTGTTGTGACTTCGGACAAGCAAATATAGTGTTCTCTTTCCGAAGAAGCGAAAATAGTATTCTGACTTCGGACAAGCAAACATATTGGTGTGTCTTCGGACAAGCGGACATAGTGTTGTGACTTCGGACAAGCAAATATAGTGTTCTCTTTCCGGACAAGAGAAAATAGTATTCTGACTTCGGACAAGCAAACATATTGGTGTGTCTTCGGACAAGCAAATATAGTGTTCTCTTTCCGGACAAGCGAAAATAGTATTCTGACTTCGGACAAGCAAACATATTGGTGTGTCTTCGGACAAGCGGACATAGTGTTGTGACTTCGGACAAGCAAATATAGTGTTCTCTTTCCGAAGAAGCGAAAATAGTATTCTGACTTCGGACAAGCAAACATATTGGTGTGTCTTCGGACAAGCGGACATAGTTTTGTGACTTCGGACAAGCAAATATAGTGTTCTCTTTCCGAAGAAGCGAAAATAGTATTCTGACTTCGGACAAGCAAACATATTGGTTTTGTCTTCGGACAAGCGGACATAGTGTTGTGACTTCGGACAAGGAAATATAGTGTTCTCTTTCCGGACAAGCGGAAATAGTATTCTGACTTCGGACAAGCAAACATATTGGTGTGTCTTCGGACAAGCAAATATAGTGTTCTCTTTCCGGACAAGCGAAAATAGTATTCTGACTTCGGACAAGCAAACATATTGGTGTGTCTTCGGACAAGCGGACATAGTGCTGTGACTTCGGACAAGCAAATCTAGTGTTCTCTTTCCGGACAAGCGAAAATAGTATTCTGGCTTCGGACAAGCAAACATATTGGTGTGTCTTCGGACAAGCGGACATAGTGTTGTGACTTCGGACAAGCAAATATAGTGTTCTCTTTGCGGACAAGCGAAAATAGTATTCTGACTTCGGACAAGCAAACATATTGGTGTGTCTTCGTACAAGCGGACATAGTGTTTTGACTTCGGACAAGCAAATATAATGTTCTCTTTCCGGACAAACGAAAATAATCTTCTGACTTCGAACAAGCGAGCATAGTGTACTGAGTTTGGAAAAGCCAACATAGTATTATGAGTTGGCACAAGCGAACATAGTGTTCTGACTTCAGACAAACTAATATAGTATTTTGACTTCGGACATGGTGTGTCTTCGGACAAGCGAACATAGTGTTTTGACTTCGGACAAGCAAATATAGTGTTGTGTTTTCGGACAAGCAAATAGTGTTGTGACTTCGGACAAGCATATATAGTGTTTTGTCTTCGGACAAGCGAACATAATGTTCTGCGTTCGGAGAAGCGAACATAGTGTTCTGACTTCAACCATGCGAACGGAGTATTCTGAATTCGGACAAACGAACATGGTGTTCTGACTTCGGACAAATGACCATAGTTTCCTGAATTCGGACAGCGAACATAGTGTTCTGCCTACCGACAAGCGAACATTTTGTGACTTCGGACAAGCAAATATAGTGTTCTGTTTCCGGACAAGCGTACATAATGTTCTGACTTTGAACAAGCGAACATAATGTACTGAGTTTGGAGAAGCCAACATAGTGTTCTGATTTCGGACAAACGGACATGGTGTTCTGACTTCAGACAAGCGGACATAGTGTTTTGACTTCGGACAAGCGAAAATACTGATCTGACTTCGGACAAGTGAACATGGGGTTGTGACTTCGGACAAGCAAACATAGTGTTCTGACCTTCAACACAAGTCAGATCGGACGAAGTTTAGAACTGATATGAAATATTTGTTTATGATAGATTTCAGCGAAAGGTGGGTAACTGTGTCGAGCCTGGTTCGCTTGAATGGGGGCAATCTTAATTTCCTTTTTCAAGTTCCCCTTAGTCATAACGCGGCGTTTTCATGTGGAGGCCTGCCGTTTAAGACAGATTCTTGTGTAAATTTCGTTACCGGCCTGTTCCCGGATTCTCCTTATGAACCAGTTCGACATCCCAACATCCCCAGTTTGTTTTGGCCTGCCCTTTTCATCTCGACTGGGTTAGTCTTTTGAAGATTTTACTGTCCATAATTTCGTTATCTTTCCTCATCGCTTAGAGAGAGAGGGAGGGGGAGACGGAGGGAGGGGTAGAGAGGGAGGGGAGGGAGAGGGATATCTTTCCTAAGGGAAGAGAGGAGGGAGAGGGAGAGAGAGAGAAGGAGAGAGAGGAAGCGAGAGGGAGAGAGAGTGAGAGAGAGAGAGAGAGAGAGAGAGAGCTTTTTGATTTTGTCGGAAGACACAATACGGCGCACATTCTTATTTTTGAAGAGTGGTCAGATGTTATTAAAATCATTTTTTTCAGTTTGCATTCGGGGTCCCACGTTATTTCATAATATTGATATAATTTATATATATATATATATATATATATTAGTATACACAATTATATTTATTGAAAATTTTACGTCATGAGGATTTTTTTTTATTTTGGTAGTTTCCCTGTGTGTGTGAGGTGTTTTGGTGCATGTAAGAGAAAATGTTTTAGGGGTTGATTGTTATGGTGAATGAGTAAAAATGGTAACCAATGAATGGGGCATGAATCTGATTAGCTAGAATACATGGTCGTCAGTAAAAGGATGAGCCTGAAATGGGATTTGCAGGTCGGGAACCCTAGAATCAAGCAGACGCGGAAGTTTAAATATCTGAAAAGCGTCTTGACAGAGGACCGTAAGTGCGACGTTGAGATCCGCAGACGTATTGGAATGGCCAAGGACGCATTCCAAAAGCCGGGCAGAGTATTGCGAGACAGGAGGATTTCTTTGATAACAAAGAAAAGAATACAGAACTGTTACGGGACATCTGTCCTTCTTTATGGCAGCGAATGTTGGACGATTTCCTCAAAGATGAAGAAGAGACTCGAGGCGACGGAGATGTGGTTCTACAGAAGGATGCGAAGGATATCATGGAGCGAGCGTGTGAGCAACGATGAGGTCTTAGAGAGGATGAAAACAAGGAGGAGGCTTATACATAACATCAGGAAGAGGCAGCGAATGTTGGACGATTTCCTCAAAGATGAAGAAGAGACTTGAGACGACGAAGATGTGGTTCTACAGGAGGATGCTAAGGATATCATGGACCAAGCGTGTGAGCAACGATGAAGTCTTAGAGAGGATGCAAACAAGGAGGAGGCTTATAATTAACATCAGGAAGAGGCAGCGAATGTTGGACGATTTCCTCAAAGATGAAGAAGAGACTCGAGGCGACGGAGATGTGGTTCTACAGAAGGATGCTAAGGATATCATGGACCAAGCGTGTGAGCAACGATGAGGTCTTAGAGAGGATGAAAACAAGGAGGAGGCTTATACATAACATCAGGAAGAGGCAGCGAATGTTGGACGATTTCCTCAAAGATGAAGAAGAGACTTGAGACTACGAAGATGTGGTTCTACAGGAGGATGCTAAGGATATCATGGACCAAGCGTGTGAGCAACGATGAGGTCTTAGAGAGGATGCAAACAAGGAGGAGGCGTATACTTAACATCAGGAAGAGGCAGATGAAGTTCCTGGGAGATATAATGAGGAAGGAGGGCCTGGAGAATCTGATACTCACGAGTCGAATAGAGAGAAAGAAAAACAAGGGAAAATAAAGCGTGACATAGCGGTCTTAGGCAAGTGGATGACAGAACGTGGTCTGAGGGAGGTGTCAGAGGCACAAAATTGAGAACTACATGGGATAGGGAGAAGTGGAGAGCTATGATCGCCTACGTCCTTGAAAGGACACGGCACATAGAACAATAAAAAAAGCGGGATTTAAGACAGAAGTGCATCGGTAAAGATAAAATTTCTTTTTGTCTTAATGATAATACTGATCAGTTCGATAAAGTCAAACGAGCAGCTGATTTCCAAAAAAAGTAAATTCAATAAACGCAACTGGAAATCGAACTTGCCTTTTCCAATTACTCGCACAGAGCCGCCATCCGCGACTCCACGACAACTTTAGTCGTATCAAAACAATATCGTTTTAAAATCTATCAGTATGGCTGTTGATTAGTTTGTTTTGCTTTGTTTTGTTTTACGGTATATCAACACCTCAATGGGTTATTTAATGCCGACAAGATTTTTAGGATAGGTTCGTATGAATAGAATATGTATTCTTTGGTTTAGATTGGTTTGGATTATTTTGTTTTAGGGCATATCAACCTCAATGGGTTATTTAATGCCGAGTAAAATTTTAGGATAGAATCGTATAAATCGAATATGTATTCTTTGTAAGAAATCAGTTTATAGATCAGGTTTTGTTTATTTTGTTTTACAGCATATCAACCTCAATGAGTTATTTAATGCCGACATGATTTTTTAGTATAGGTTCGTATGAATAGAATATGTATTTTTGTAAGAAATCATCTTATAGATCATGTTTGGTTTATTTTGTTTTACGGTACATCAACACCTCAATGGGTTATTTAATGCCGACAAGATTTTGATGATAGGTTCGTATGAATAGAATATGTATTCTTTGAAAGAAATCAGTTTGTAGATCAGGTTTGGTTTGCTTTGTATTACGGCATATCAACACCTCAATGGGTTATTTAATGCCGACAAAATTTTTAGGATAGGTTCGTATGAATAGAATATGTATTCTTTGAAAGAAATCAGTTTGTAGGTCAGGTTTGGTTTGTTTTACGGCATATCAACACCTCAATGGGTTATTTAATGCCGACAAGATTTTTAGGACAAGTTCGTATGAATAGAATATGTATTCTTTGAAAGAAAACAGTTTGTACATCAGGTTTGGTTTATTTTGTTTTACGGCATATCAACACCTCAATGGGTTATTTAATGCCGACAAGATTTTTAGGACAGGTTCGTATGAATATAATATGTATTCTATGAAAGAAAACAGTTTGTAGATCAGGTTTGCTTTGTTTTGTAATACGGCATGGTAACAACAATGGGTTATTTAATGCCGACAAAATGTTTTTATTGTTGGTAATATTTTTTCAAAAAATGTATAGATGGTAATATATATTTTTTTTTCTTTAAAAATCTATTGCGGTAATACTTTTTTTCAAAAAAAATATACCTGTTACTTTTTTTTCAAAAATGTATTGCTGGTAATAATTTTTACAAAAAGTATTTCTGGTATTAAAACTTATTTTGACACATTCATAGTGTTTTGACGGCATTTTGGGTGTTAACTATTTACCCATAGGTGGGACCCTAACAGGTGCTACCACCCCAGGTCAGGGTGGACCTGGAAACACCAGCAATTAAGAGGTGGTCCCACGCATCTCAAAACCTCCCGATCAGAGGCTCTGCTGTCGGAAATAGGTTATGGTCTTACCGAGGACGCGGGTGTAGTTTATTGTCATACCAAGGGCGAAATTCAAGAAAAATATACGTGAAAGAAAAGGAGGAGATCGGAAAAGAAAGAAAGGATAGACACATAAGAAGAAGAAAAAGGATGAAAAAGAAAAAGGTAGTAATTAAAAAGGAAAGAAAGTAAATACATAAGGAAAGAAGAAGATGAAATAATAGACGCATAAAAGAAAGAAAGAAAGAAAGAAAGAAAGAAAAGAAAGAAAGAAAAGAAAAAGAAGGAAGCGGATCAAAGAAATAT
>CAHIKZ030002045.1:452500-460000 GCA_903632075.3 Acanthosepion pharaonis | reverse complement strand
CCCTTCACCTGAGACGACTCGAATCCTTTATGAATGTAGTCATTCTAATACTACTTAATATATATATATATATATATATATATATAGATATATATATATATATATATATATGTGTGTGTGTGTGTGTGTGTGTTCACTAATATATTACATATATATTATGACAATTCATACTTACTTTTTACTCACACACACACATATACTGTCTTCATATATATATATATATATATATATAATATATATATATATATATGTGTGTGTGTGTGTGTGTGTGTACTCTTTTCTATATATTTCATATATATGTAAATCTCTTCTTCACACTGTCACACACACACATTACATGTGTATATATATATATATATATGTGTGTGTGTATATATATATACACACATATATATGTTTGTTTTTATTTGTGTTGTTTAAGTCTTATATATATATATATATATATATATATATATATATATATATATATATATATACATATATATATATATATATATATATATATATATATATATATATATATTATATATATAGTGAACCTTGATATAAGAGACCCGGATATATGAGAAACCATATAAGAGAGATTTTCTGGTCCCAAATTAGAGCCTGTGTTAATGTATATAAATAGACCAAATCCGATATAAGAGAAACCCGGATATAAGAGACTTCTTCTCCGTTCCCGACAACTCACTTATATCCGGGTTACACTGCATATGTAACTTTATACTTAACACACACACATATATATGTGTATATATATATATATGTGTGTGTGTATATATATACAGATATATATATATGTGTGTGTGTATGTGTGTGTGTTAACCGAAGTTTTTATATATATATATGTATATATATATATATACACATATATATATGTGTGTGTGTGTGTGTGTGTAAGTATGAAGTTATATATATATATATATATATATATATATATTCATATATATGTTTAACGTTCTTTTTTTTATAGATACAAGTATTTAAGTAAATGCTCTGTTTATAATAAACAGTATTAAATAACATTTACTGGCCTGAATGTCCGAGAAATTTTCATAGAAAATATTCGTCCTTTTTACAGGATTCGAACCTGCATCCTATAGGGAACCGTTTATTTACGCTGACGTGCCTTAACTACTCGGTAGGCAACGTCGAATTTTCTTATAAACTTCAATCTTCCATGAATCTCGTACATTCATAACTGCTCATGGCGTATCAAATGTAAACAAATGACGTCAAAATATTAAAAAAAATTATACAAAGTCCGACAATTTATTTATTTATTAAAGACATTTTTATGTTTAACGTTCTTTTTTTATATAAAAATGTCTTTAATAATTAAATTGTCGGACTTTGTCCATTTCTTAATATATATATATAGATAGATAGACATATAGGTATATATAGAGATATATAGATATAATGAATCGATAAGTAACGAATTCAATTACTTATCTTGTGACGCGTTATTTTGCTGAGACAGATCCGCTGGTCGGGGATAATATAATTCATTTCTCATGCCATTGCTTACCCACTATAAGACACAGAAGCCACGCATAGCAGTGAAGTACGGAATGGAGTTGTTTTATTGTTGTAGCCTTGTTAGGGCCAGAAATAACGACACACGAGTTGAACTGAGTTAAACAAATATATTAACAGAATTAACATATACAACCGAGAGCGTTACAGCATGAATGTTTGCTCCGACTGTCAGAGCTGAAATTGGAAACCTCACTGTCCAAAAATAATAGCAGTACCTAACCCTATTTTATAGCTGGGAGAATCCATGCTATAGTAAAATCTAAATGCATTTCCATAATATTTATCTGGATTTTAGAGTCGTTCTTATCTATAACAGTCGCCATAGATTTAAATAATACATATATATATATATTATTATACATATTCTCTGTATATATATATATATATCATATATATCTATATATCTATCATAAATATCAGTATTGTTTCATTCCTATTCTTTTCCATTTTCAATATTCTATCATCTGAAATTCTAAACCTTAGGCTATCTATCTCTCGGCATTTTTGACAAAATCTTTTATCTATCTATCTATCTCTATTTTTTCATTTCTTATCTTTATTCTATCTCAGTATTCATTCTATCTATCTGTCTTTCTGATTTTCAATGCATTCTATAGTAAAATCATTAGCAATGCTTTCATATTATATATATATATATATATATAAATAAATCTTGTTTTCAATGCATTCTATCAATGCCTTTCTATCTATCTGATTCCTGACCAACAATCCTTTTCTTTCTCATTTTCAATGCCACCATTATATATCCTTATTCTATCAGTATGCTTGCATTCATTCCTGACCATCCAATCCCTTTCTTCCTGATTTTCAATGCATTCCTATAGTAAAAAAATTAGCAATGCATTTCCATTATATATATATCTATCTATCTATTCTATCAGTAATGCTTGCATTCATTCCTGACCACTGACAATCCCTTTCTTCCTGATTTTCAATGCATTCCTATAGTAAAATCATTAACAATGCATTTCCATTATACATATAATAGCCTTATTCTATCAGTAATGCTTGCATTCATTCCTGACCACTGACAATCCCTTTCTTTCTGATTTTCAAAGCATTCCTATAGTAAAATCATTAACAATGCATTTCCATTATACATATAATAGCCTTATTCTATCAGTAATGCTTGCATTCATTCCTGACCACTGACAATCCCTTTCTTCCTGATTTTCAAAGCATTCCTATAGTAAAATCATTAGCAATGCATTTCCATTATACATATAATAGCCATTTGGTCATCAGTAATGCTTGCATTCATTCCTGACCACTGACAATCCCTTTCTTCCTGATTTTCAATGCATTCCTATAGTAAAATCATTAACAATGCATTTCCATTATACATATAATAGCCCTATTCTATCAGTAATGCTGCCAGATGCATTCATTCCTGACCACTGACAATCCCTTTCTTCCTGATTTTCAAAGCATTCCTATAGTAAAATCATTAACAATGCATTTCCATTATACATATATAATAGCCTTATTCTATCAGTAATGCTTGCATTCATTCCTGACCACTGACAATCCCTTTCTTTCTGATTTTCAAAGCATTCCTATAGTAAAATCATTAACAATGCATTTCCATTATACATATAATAGCCCTATTCTATCAGTAATGCTTGCATTCATTCCTGACCACTGACAATCCCTTTCTTTCTGATTTTCAAAGCATTCCTATAGTAAAATCATTAACAATGCATTTCCATTATACATATAATAGCCTTATTCTATCAGTAATGCTTGCATTCATTCCTGACCACTGACAATCCCTTTCTTTCTGATTTTCAATGCATTTCTATAGTAAAAAATCATTAACAATGCATTTCCATTATACATATAATAGCCTTATTCTATCAGTAATGCTTGCATTCATTCCTGACCACTGACAATCCCTTTCTTTCTGATTTTCAAAGCATTCCTATAGTAAAATCATTAACAATGCATTTCCATTATACATATAATAGCCTCTATTCTATCAGTAATGCTTGCATTCATTCCTGACCACTGACAATCCCTTTCTTTTCTGATTTTCAAAGCATTCCTATAGTAAAATCATTAGCAATGCATTTCCATTATACATATAATAGCCCTTATTCTATCAGTAATGCTTGCATTCATTCCTGACCACTGACAATCCCTTTCTTCCTGATTTTCAAAGCATTCCTATAGTAAAATCATTAACAATGCATTTCCATTATACATATAATAGCCCTATTCTATCAGTAATGCTTGCATTCATTCCTGACCACTGACAATCCCTTTCTTTCTGATTTTCAATGCATTCCTATAGTAAAATCATTAGCAATGCATTTCCATTATATATATATAATAGCCCTATTCTATCAGTAATGCTTGCATTCATTCCTGACCACTGACAATCCCTTTCTTCCTGATTTTCAATGCATTCCTATAGTAAAATCATTAGCAATGCATTTCCATTATACATATAATAGCCCTATTCTATCAGTAATGCTTGCATTCATTCCTGACCACTGACAATCCCTTTCTTCCTGATTTTCAATGCATTCCTATAGTAAAATCATTAGCAATGCATTTCCATTATACATATAATAGCCCTATTCTATCAGTAATGCTTGCATTCATTCCTGACCACTGACAATCCCTTTCTTCCTGATTTTCAATGCATTCCTATAGTAAAATCATTAACAATGCATTTCCATTATACATATAATAGCCCTATTCTATCAGTAATGCTTGCATTCATTCTTGACCAATGACAATCCCTTTCTTTCTCATTTTCAATGCATTCCTATAGTAAAATCATTAACAATGCATTTCCATTATACATATAATAGCCCTATTCTATCAGTAATGCTTGCATTCATTCTTGACCAATGACAATCCCTTTCTTTCTCATTTTCAATGCATTCCTATAATAAAATCATTAACAATGCATTTCCATTATACATATAATAGCCCTATTCTATCAGTAATGCTTGCATTCATTCCTGACCACTGACAATCCCTTTCTTCCCGATTTTCAATGCATTCCTATAGTAAAATCATTAACAATGCATTTCCATTATACATATAATAGCCTTATTCTATCAGTAATGCTTGCATTCATTCCTGACCACTGACAATCCCTTTCTTTCTGATTTTCAATGCATTCCTATAGTAAAATCATTAGCAATGCATTTCCATTATATATATATAATAGCCCTATTCTATCAGTAATGCTTGCATTCATTCCTGACCACTGACAATCCCTTTCTTCCTGATTTTCAATGCATTCCTATAGTAAAATCATTAGCAATGCATTTCCATTATACATATAATAGCCCTATTCTATCAGTGATGCTTGCATTCATTCCTGACCACTGACAATCCCTTTTCTTCCTGATTTTCAATGCATTCCTATAGTAAAATCATTAACAATGCATTTCCATTATACATATAATAGCCCTATTCTATCAGTAATGCTTGCATTCATTCTTGACCAATGACAATCCCTTTCTTTCTCATTTTCAATGCATTCCTATAATAAAATCATTAACAATGCATTTCCATTATACATATAATATATCTATTCTATCAGTAATGCTTGCATTCATTACTGACCACTGACAATCCCTTTCTTCCTGATTTTCAATGCATTCCTATAGTAAAATCATTAACAATGCATTTCCATTATACATATAATAGCCCTTTATTCTATCAGTAATGCTTGCATTCATTCCTGACCACTGACAATCCCATTTCTTCCCGATTTTCAATGCATTCCTATAGTAAAATCATTAACAATGCATTTCCATTATACATATAATAGCCTTTTATTCTATCAGTAATGCTTGCATTCATTCCTGACCACTGACAAAAAAAGCTTCCCGATTTTCAATGCATTCCTATAGTAAAATCATTAACAATGCATTTCCATTATACATATAATAATCTTATTCTATCAGTAATTTTTTGCATTCATTCTTGACCAATGACAATCCCTTTTCTTTCCTCATTTCAATGCATTCCTATAATAAAATCATTAACAATGCATTTCCATTATACATATAATAGCCCTATTCTATCAGTAATGCTTGCATTCATTCCTGACCACTGACAATCCCTTTTCCCCCAAGATTTTTTGGTAATGCATTCCTATAGTAAAATCATTAACAATGCATTTCTATTATACATATAATAGCCTTTATTCTATCAGTAATGCTTGCATTCATTCCTGACCACTTTAATCCCTTTTCTTTTTTGATTTTCAAAGCATTCCTATAGTAAAATCATTAGCAATGCATTTCCATTATATATATAATAATAGCCCTATTCTATCAGTAATGCTTGCATTCATTCCTGACCACTGACAATCCCTTTCTTCCTGATTTTCAATGCATTCCTATAGTAAAATCATTAGCAATGCATTTCCATTATACATATAATAGCCCTATTCTATCAGTGATGCTTGCATTCATTTTAAACCACTGACAATCCTTTCTTCCTGATTTTCAATGCATTCCTATAGTAAAATCATTAGCAATGCATTTCCATTATACATATAATAGCCTTATTCTATCAGTAATGCTTGCATTCATTCCTGACCATTGACAATCCCTTTCTTCCTGATTTTCAAAGCATTCCTATAGTAAAATCATTAGCAATGCATTTACATTATGCATATTATGACCTTATTCTATCAGTAATGCTTACAATTAGTTTTTACGTATGCTTTTAGTATATATCTCCAATGAATTTCTATATTGGCTTTTAGCATTTGCAATGTCCCTATATATGTAATCATTAGAGGGAATGATATAAATCCTATCTCATATTTCAAGGGTTACATAAAGAGCTCATATTAAAATCATATCTAATGGATTTCTATATAGGCTTTTATTTATTCAATGGACTAAGTCCAACAATTATTTTAATATATTTTGTTTATACGTTATTTTGATAGATATAAATATTTAAGTAAATGCTCTGTTTATAATAAACATTATTAACAATATTTACTGGCCTGAATGTCCGAGATAAATCATAGAAAATATAGGTCCTCCGATAGCAATGGTACCTGGGTCCTACACGGAACCTTCATATAGCCTAACGTGATATACCATTTAGCTATAGTGGAAGTGTCTGATTAGCAAGATCAAATTACCCATGATTTCTCTCGGACACTCATATCACCTCGAAGCCAATCTTAACGTAAAAAAATGACGTCATATATTATGAAATTCGACAATTGTTTTGATATATTTTCTGTTTACACGTTATTTTTACTGATAGAATTATTTATGTAAATGCTCCGTTTATAATAAACAGTATTAAACAACATTTACCGGCCTGAATATCCGAAAAAATTTCATAGAAAATATGAGACATCCGACAGGAATCGAACCTGTGTCCTATCCAGAACACACAGACATATATATATACACACACACAAAATCTATCTATCTATCTATCTGTCTGTCTTCTGTTTAAAATTTTCAACTCTCTCAATCTATCTCTCTCTTCTGTATATATGTATATACATATATATATATATATATATATATAGTCTTAAGGTGATATAAATATTTATCGGATAAAGTGCTCGATATCAGAGATAGATTAAAAATAATATAAAAAAAACAATTTTTTTTTAAAATCAGTCTGTTTCAGGATTGAAACGATTGCAATCCACGATTGCATAAATAATTGAAACAGACTTTTCGCCTCTAATTTAAAATTCTTTGTTCAGAAATATATATATATATATATATATATATATATATATATATAAATATACATTTCAAATTGTCTCTTAGTCATTTTTTTTGAAAAATATTTTTAAATTTTTTATACTTCGGGTGGAAAGGTACATCAAGAATTTCTTTATTCTTATTTTTCAGAGTCTCCTCCAGGTAGGTTAATATTAGGCACCCGAAAAAAAGTATGGTCTAGGAGAGGAAAAAACCCTCAATT
>CAHIKZ030002045.1:407500-450000 GCA_903632075.3 Acanthosepion pharaonis | reverse complement strand
TATATATATATATATATATTGCAGAATGTACGATGAATGCAGTGCGTATGAAATTCAAATCTGTGCAATCAATGTAAGATATGTATATATATATTATTATATATTTGTATATGTGGACCTATGTCCGTATGACTTAGTATATGTTTATGTATGTATATCTTAATGTCTTGGAATTTGTCATCGATACTAACTAAAAATCTACTTTTGTTTGATAGGGATTTTTTAATTGCTTATAGATTTAATCAACAACTGTGTGTGGTTACTTTTTAAAACATTATTATGAACTTTTACTATATTTTATCGTGAATAAGTTAATATTTATTAGAATATATGTAGGTTTCCCATTATTATGTCTGTATGTATATATGTGTATGTATATATATATATATATATATATTATATGGATGTGTTTGTGCGTATATATGTCTGTATAGGTGAAATTACGTTTGTATGTTTTTTTTTATTATTTTTTATGTATATGCGTGTGTTTGTATATATGTATGTTTGTGTGTTTAGTTTATTTACGCATATGTATACATGCATATGTTTATGTATGTATATATATGTATCTGTATGTATGTGTATGTCTATGTATATGTGTATTTGTATATATGTGCATGTATGCATATATATATTTATATTTGGTTTGTTTTATTTTTACGTTTTTTGTGTGGGTTTTACATATGGGCAAATAACTTGTCTTCTGTATGTTTTATATATATATATAATGCAATATGTATATATATATATATATATATATATATATGTATGTGTGTTGTAGAGTTATATTTATGTATTGTGTATGTGTATATATGTGTGACTGTACATTTATATTTGTAGGTAATTCTTATTTTCTTATTTTTTTCATCCAAAATATATAAACATATATCTTATATATATATATATATATATATATATATATATATATATATATATATATATATATATATATATATATATATATATATATATATATATATATATATATATATATATATATATATATATATATATATATATATATATAGAGAGAGAGAGAGAGATTTTTGTGTTTTTTGGATTTTTCGTTTTTATATATTAGATAATGTTATTTTAACCATTTTTATCTATGTATATTTGCCCGTATAAGTTATATTTTAATAAGTTATTAGCATTCGTTTAATAACACTTTCAGTCTTGAATATTTCTTGGTTGTGGTATCATACTGTCTAGGTATGTGGATGTGTGTACATGTATTTATCGGTGTCTATGTGTATAGAAAATGCATGCACATTTAATTGTGTATGTATGTATGTGTTCGATTTTGTTTTTGTTTTTATAAAGGGTCGTGGAGATGTTTCCTGTCTCGTCACTTTTTTGTGTGTGTATATATCTAAATACGTATGGGTGCTTATGTATTATAATCTGAGTGTGTTTCTATTGTTTTACGCGAGAGGTTAGGACCCCACCCACACACTTGGGGTTAAAATGTATACATTTTGTCGGGAAGAGCAGCTGATATGAACGTCTATTCTATCGTAATTTCAATGAAGAAATAAATTGACTAACATATGTATTTTTCTTTTCTCCTTGTAATTTTATAATTTTAAACTTAATAGAGATTAAATTTAGATTTTAAAATTCGTAATTTTTTTACTTTTAATTTTAATATCAAATTTTATTATATAATTTAATGCTTATTGGTTAGAATAAATTCTATTTTAGTATAACCCCAACTTTAAAGCTTTTAATAGCTATTAAAACCTTACTTCGTTGTCAAGTTTTTTGAATTCTCCTATACTTGTGTTTTGATTGGTCATTCTAGCTTTTGTAACAACGTTTTCCCCTTACGAAGGATCGTTAATTAATTTGAAACTTTTAAAACCATTTATTTTACATTCAACATCATCACTTGATAAGACACCGGCGGTGTTGAAACAAAATGGCTATTTTTGTAGTGATTTTATAACGTATTTATGCTATAATTTTATATATAAATAATTATATATATATATATATATATATATATATATATATATATATGTTATAAATTTTAAATAAATATATTATATATATATATATATATATATATATATATATATATATATATATATATATGTGTATTTAAATGATGGTGGAAAAGAAACAAACATGAGAAAACTATATATTAGTAAGTTTATAAAAAATAAAAAATTACTGAATCAGAGAAAGGAAATAGCTATTTTTTGCCGTCATTGTCAAAAATTTTCCTTAAATAATATTTAAAAATAAAATTTAAAAATAAAATTAAAAAATGGGAGCTGGTAATATACATACTTATATCTGATAGGAAAATTAATAATTTTAAATAATTTAAGTAATTCTATTACATTTACTTGTTTTAAAAAGAAATATAGTCAGTTAGTAAGTAAGAGTAAAAATATTTTTTAAATTGTAGTTAAATAAAATGTAAAAAAAAGAATCTTTAAGTATACAAGTACGAAAAAAATGCTGAAAACCTTTTTGCCGTTAATAAAAAAAAACCCAGAAGACATGCATTTAACGGATGTCAGAATTCGTTGAAAAATACACCCCTACCCTCCCTAAACTAAACCACTTTCTCGAACGTAACTCATGATTGATACAACAATAGTTAATAAAAATGAACACGCTACCGCCCCTGTATGAATGATTGGATTTCTCTGTATCCTTGGAAACAGGAAATTATGAATATATATGTGCGTTTAAAACTCAGTAAATTTAAAAATAAGTTGTTTCAAAATTCGCTTGAAGATGGAATGGGACTAATGCTTTTAATTTAATTATATAATTAAATTTGAATTATTTAGCTTCACCTTTAGGGTGTCAGTTATCAGTTCTCTCCTGTTAATTCCCCTCTCCAAGGTCTCTACTGCCTTAACCGAGTATTGAACTCAGACTCTCTGGCTCCTGTCACTGGATCTAACCAACGCCTTTATCCACTGTGACATGTACCCTTGATAACTGACATCCATTAGACATAGCATGCTGAAATAGAAGAATCTACCCCAGTGAGCGAAATAAATGGTTTATTTTGACATTCCAACCACCTGAAGAAAGCCGGAGCGTACAACGGCCGAAACGTTGTAATAAATATGGCGACAAAGATGAGGACAATTGTCCGAATAATGTAAATAGTGTACATAATACCTCATCTCAGAAATTTACAGGAGATCCAGTGACAGAATACAAAGAGTGTGAGTTCAATACCTGGTTAAGGCACTGGATACCTTGGAGCGGGGAATTAACAGGAGATAACTGATAACTGACATATATTGGCATGTTTTCTTTTCAATTTACCCCAGTGAGCGAAATAACGGGTTTAGTTCGACATTCCAACCACCTGAAGAAGGCCGGAGCGTACAACGGCTGAAACGTTATGAAACTGAAAATAAATATGTGGGAAACAGCACGAACAATGTAAATAATTACAATACCTCATTTAAGAAATATAGACAAATCCTGAAGAAGGCCGGGACGTACAACGGCCGAAACGTAATTAATATGACTTTAAAGATGAGGAAAACAGCCCAAACATCGGAAATATGTCGACAAAGATGAGCACAATAAACCGATTAAAGTATATAATGTACATAATACCTCATCTCAGAAATTAACAGGAGATTACTGATAACTGACATCCATTAGACATGGCATGTGGAAATAGAATAGTCTACCCCAGTGAGCGAAATTAAGGGTTCAGTTCGACATTCCAACCACCTGAAGAAGACCGGTGCGTACAACGGCCGAAACGTTGTAAACGTTGTAAAAAATATGGCGACAATGATGAAAACAGTAGTCCGAATAATGTAAATAGTGATGATAACCTCATTATTTTTTGCCAGAGCTCATATTGCAGTTTTGTTTTTATTATTGTTTTTCACAAGCACTGGTCCGAATAATGTAAATAGTGTACATAATACCTCATCTCAGAAATATAGACAGATGCTGAGAGGCGGAAACGTTGTAATTAATATGGCGACAAAGATGAAGACAATAGTCCGAATAATGTAGTGATGATAACCTCTCATCCCATAAATTTAGACAAATGTAATGTTTAAAAAGAAAAAAAATCTAAAAGTACTCAAATATCGGCAATAAAAAAAAAAATATGACGAAATCATTTTCTATTTCCAATGGCCGATCACCAAGAGAGGCTCTTTTTATTTTCCAATAATCTCGCCGAAGCCTGAACGGGCGACCATCTCGTTCTCAATTCCTGCCGACCAATATCGTGGCCTGCCACCAACACGGTCACATTAATCCGTACCATTGTCCCGATCTTGGACTAATCTGGCCCCAGAGCCAAATTCGTATTCGGACCAACGCAACATTGTTATCACTTTCGTACACCTCAGCCTCTCTGATCCGATTATTGTGTCCTATATCTGTCAATGCCGCTACCGATTCCTGACAGGCGTCGCATTTTATGCCCGGTATTTTCGTTTACGTCACTTCGCCTTCTTACCGCACCCGACACCTTCCACGCCCTGGCCGCCATTACCGACTTCTTCAACCATCACACGTACTCGACCCGGGCTCACGTCTCCCGCCACTGCACCGCCATTTTTTTTTTTTTTTGCCAGCTTCGGCTGCTGCTGCTGCTACTGCTGTTGCTGCAACGCCAGTCGGTCGGACAGGACGAGTTACCTCCCTTTTGGCAATCAGATTAACACCGCATCTACGAGACTTGTTGTTACGCCATTAGTGTAACCTATCACAAATGATCGTCTGCGTCCGGTGTGAGTGAAATATTTTCATACAATGAAGGGACAACGCCTGGGATTTGGAGAGAAGTTTTTTTGTTTTTTTTTTGTTTTTTTTTTCGTTTTTTTTTTTTCCTTTTTCAGGAAACAAAGAACTTTCTGAAAAAAAAAAAACTTTTCATTGAAAACAAAAAAATCCCCCCAAAAAACAGAAAACGCTTCAAGGAAGATTAATTGTTTTTTGTTTTTTTTTTAATTATTTTCAATACATTTCGGTAACTATACGATCCAAACTTCTTCATATGCTTAATGACTATTTCGGGCCAACATTACGGTTGCTTTAATCTTACTTATTATAAAACGCAGATTGTGTGCGTGTGTGTGTGTCTGTACGTTTATATATTGGATCGTTTTTATATACATTTTTTTTCAACCGATTTCAGCAAAACTTCACAGGACTACGTAAAATTACCTTGCGGTGGTTCTGACAGCGCCAAAAATTGGAAAAACACAATTGTTTTTGCACAAAATCAATTTGAAAACACGATAAAACACGATTCTGTCGCCAGAATGAAAGGGGGACAACTCATATCGAGTTATACTTATTATAAAACCCAGGTTGTTTGTGTGTGTGTGTGTGTGTGTGTGTGTGTGTGTGTGTTCGTTTATATATGGGATCGGATTTCCTACATTTTTCAACCGATTTCAACAAAACTTCACTTTTTTTTGGCAGGTAGTGTTTCTTATTGTCTTGCACACTTTTTTCTTTTTTTTTTACATTCAGAATGGTTTAAAAATTCCATTTACAAGACAATTGTTTATAATAAAAATTCTATTCAATCGGTAGACTCATAACGATTGAAAACAATGTTTTTGTTTGAGTTTGGGTTTGACCAATTCGTAAAAAAAAAAAAAAACTAAAAAGACATGCGTGTCCGTCAACCTTAAACAATAATCTTTGTCAATTTTATTTTTCAGTCTTTATGATGGTCGATACTTGATCTATCTCTTTACATTACATCCCCGGGCAACGCCTGGCTCTACTGCTAGTCTTATATATGTATGTCTCTGGTGTATATATATATCACAATATATATATATAAAAGATAGATATGCAATGTTATATGTTCTGACCTGGCATCTCGTCTATTAGTCAACTTTCTCATTTTTAATTTCTCCTCTTTCTTTTTTACATTTATTTTGATTGCAAATGTTCTGACGAGTTATTTTACTGGTCCCCTTATTTTTGTTTAAAATTTAAATGAATAATCGGTTTTATAAATATTCAAATTAAATTTTACCTATCAAATGAAAACGTCATCAGCCTCTTCTACTCAACAATTTCTCCCACAACCCAACAGTTGGAATCCTTCTTGACAATTTTTTCGTTAACCTTTAAATCCTCAAATTTTTCCAATCGACATCTTCTGATGTCTTATATCCTGATCCCTTTTCCTTCTTTATATCCTTTCCCTAAACAGCCCTAAATTACTCTATTCTCATTCTCTTATATAAATATATAATTGTTTGCAGAGTTTATTTCCGTCTTATGTCTTGATTTGAAATGCTTAAAGATTTAAAAAAAAAAAAATGAGTTTTTTTTCCATGACAAATATCCGATGGTTTGAGACGGAAGTTCGAGCCGACAGATCAATTTATAATATTATAATATATTAATTGGATCTTATATATAAAATCAGGGGAATTGTATATTTTGTCAATATAAAACCGTTCTTTTTAATGTTACGTTTTTTTTTTAGTCGAACAGACCAACAGAATTTCAAAATGTTTCACTCTCTTATTCGATTTATAATATAGGCGGAAAACGACATCGATTAATTCCATCTAAATATCCTAAATTGAAAACTGCAAATTTCATTCGTGTGCACTGAGTCTTTTTCCCATTTTTTACAAATTTTCCTCATTCCAAGTCGGACCTCAAGCCTGTCATCAAATAGTTTAATATTTGGAATGCATTTATTTCTTATTATACTTTTTTTTAAGGTGTATAAAAACGGTGTCAGGCTACATATGGATTGGCTATTGAACGGAACTATCCAGTCGAATTATATATAATTATTAATGGCCCCAATTTTTGCATTTGATGGTAGGATTTACCGAACATTGATTCAAATGTTTTACACAAATAAGGTATTCAATGAAATGGTTAATTATCTTTTGGTTTTTTTTTATTTAATTTTTTCTTCTTCATTAATATTTAATTGTGGTTGTAATTTATACTGTTTTATTTAACATTTAAGTTTTGAAGGTACTTAACTAAAACAAGCCAAGACACATAGTTTGACAAAACCAAAAACCAATATAAATTATACCAGTTTCTGGTATTTAATCCATTTTAATTATTTAAATTTTTTTGCTTTCAAATTCAAAGGGTATTTTGAATATTTTGTTTTGTATAAAAAACCATTAATACATGGGTCAAAATTTCTTTTCGACAAAAAACTTGGAATAAATTGCATTTTGAATAAAATAATTAAAATTATATAAGAAATTCGAAATTTATGTAAAATCTTCTTTATACAAAAAACCATTGATATTATCCATGGCACCAATTTTTGTAAGTATTTTTTGCATAGCATTAATTTGTTGAACACACACACACACACACACACACACAAAATATATATATATATATATATATATATATATATATATATATATATATATATATATATCATTTTGTTTGTCATAAAATGATTCAATAAACTAAATATTTGATATATTTAACCCATGAGGTTCGAAATACACTTTGGACATTAAGTGAATATATGTTTTCCTCCAGGTATAAAAATACGTGGTAAATGCTACTGACTGGAGGAGATCTTGAGTGTTTTAAATCCAGTCGAACGATATATGAATCATTAAATTCAATGATTTCTGTTTTTATTTAGGGATTTATAAATATTAAGCCGAGATAAATGACTAACAATATTCTCACTAAAAATGGTTAATTATCTTTATTGAATTTTAACTTTTTGTTCATCTTAATATTTATTTGTCGTTGTAATTAAATACGGCATTATCTTATTACATAAAGTCTTCATTATATTTAATTATTAATCTTATAATAGGTGAGCAAAAAGTATATTTTGCATATATGGCTATCAATTCGTTCATCAGTCTCTATCTCTTTCTCTATATATATTATATATATATATATATATATATATATATATATATATATATATATATATATATATATATATATTTAATAAACTAATTTTATATTCGTTTACCCTTTGGCATTTAAAAAATTTTAATGCAGATGCTTCACTGGTGTTCAAAATTCAAGTCTTAATTATATTAATATTATTATTGAAGGATCCAATCGTTTGTTTTGAAAAAATTTTGAGAAAAAGAAACATTTTTCTATTGGGAACAAAAATGAGTTCTGTGCGGAAAAAGGGTTGAAAGTTTTGCGGGCCACCAGGAATAACTTGTCGCTCCTGAAAAAATATATAAAAATAAAAATTTTTGGACACATTTTTGTATTCATGAAATCTGAATACAAAATTTATTGGAAATAACCCTGAAAAAAAAATTTTCTTTACAGAAATAACGCAAAAATAATTGACAATGTCAAACAATGGAAAGGTATGACCATACCTTTTGATATTTTACCGATGGCTGCCGTTGAGACAGACCGTTTAAAAAAAAGCGGTAAATGTTTTGCATTTTTCCTAAAGTTTTATATATATAAAAAGTATTATATGATGATGATATTGAATGGGAGCGTTAAAATATTTTTAAACGAATTTCACACAGAAAATTACCTTTTTAGAAGGAATTGTTTTTAAATATCTCATATTAACATGTTTATTTGCTTATGAATATTTTTAAAAATTTTGGTCCGTTTTACCTGAACTCGTAAACACTTTTTCAAATTCCAAAAATCAAATCATTAGATTTATTTCATTTTTTAAATATATTTGGGAAAAATATATAATATATTCTTTTAATTTTCTATGAAGGATAAAAATTTTGTTTTAATATTTGAAGACTTTTTCTTTAACAATAGCACTTAAATCTACTATAATTTCGGTAAATTTGACAAACTGCTGCGGAAAAAAAATCAATTTTCGTTTCATTATCGTATGATACATGATCGTCCAATTGTATTACGTATGGCAAATTAAATTTATTTTAAATCAATAGTAATATTTATATATATATATATATATATATATAGTTAACCGGATATAAGAGACCCGGATATAATTCATCCAACCCGGATATAATTTTCAAGAGAAATTTTCTCTGGTCCCATATTAGAATTTGTGTTAATGTATATAAAACGACCAAAAACCGGATATATTTAAACCTGGATATAAGAGATTTTCTTTTAAAATGTCAACAACTCTCTTGTATCCGGGTTAATTGTTTATATATATATATATATATATATATGATGATAAATTTTAAATGACCCACCAGAATGAACCTTTATAATTTCTGGAGTCAAATGGAGAAAAATGGCAATAAACTTACAAGGCATTGTTTTTTAAGAAGATTTAGACATGCATGTCACCGTTCAAAAATTTTTAAATTTATTTACAAAACGATATGGCAAAATGACTGCCGTAAGACAAACCGTTTCTTTTCTTTTTTTTTAAGTTATGTTTATTTTTCATTGGATCCTCCTTACGATTAAAAAAGTCAAATCAAATTCCAATATATATATATATATATATATATATATATATATATATATATATATATATATATATATATATATATAATTATTTATTTAAAAATATGGTTCCAAATTAGACATAAGAGTTCTCATGTTTCAAAACAAGAGCCGAAAACTTCAATATAATTATTTGAATTAAATTGAATTAAAGTACTAAGTTCTGTTCCATCTTCAAGCGAAATTTTTTTTTTTTAATAACTTATTTTGAAATTTACGCGTTTTATAAGCATATTCATTATTAAAATTAAAATTACTATGGTAACAGCTAGAGCAATTGTTTAAAAAAAAAAAAGGGCGTAAGGGTTAATAATTTGTATCAATATCTCAGTTACATTCAAAGACGTCAAGTCAGGGTAAAGGTTAGGGTGTCTAAATTTAAAGCGAAGATGACATCGTCTAGTCTGGTTAAGTGTCTATGGAGATTTATTTATTTTTTTATTTTTTTTTTTTTTTTTTCTGAAAGGGTTTTGTGTATAAAAAACTGTCATAAATCGCTAACATTTGTTTTTTGACGACTTCATAAAGGGTTTTGTTTTTATTTTTTTTTTTTTTTTAGGGCATTTAAACTATTTTTAAACTTTAGACTATGGATTTTAAAATTTTATTTTATTGTTTGTTTGTTTTTTTTTATGCTAATTATTCAATGCAAAAATTTGATGATGTCGGCAAAAACCGTTAACTCATGTCTATTGTTTAATAGATTTTTATTATTTAGAAACTTAATAATGTGTAGTTTTTCATGTAAGCATAAAAATTTATGGGTCATCCCAAGTTTTACAAGTTCTAGTTTTTTTATAATTTTCCATTTTACTTTTGGTATTTTATTCATTTCCTTCAAATGCCAAAAATATTTAGATAGAGATGTCTGATTTCTTTTATTTATATTGTTGAAAGAGCACTTATGCTGCCGCCATCTGGTTTTAAATTCATTCTTCATAGACCCAATATATCATATTAAATTTCACGAATAGTATAGTTTTTATATATTATAAGATTTTATGGTTAATAATAATTTTCAATAATAAAATAATATATATATCCATATATATATATATATATATATATATATTTTGAATAAAAGACAGACCACGTTAAGATTCCATGTAATAAGGGGTTTCAGCATAAATTTATTAACAGGTTTTTGGATCATCAGACTTTACTTCCAAAAAGCTGAAATGAAAATGAAAAGAAATTCACACGTTTTTTCCCGGACCTTTATCAAGTATACGTAAAATTAACGAAGTGAGGAAGTGAGGTGGGAGAGAGGGTATGAGTGTGTCATATGTATCATTTTGGTTTCCTATTTTAACCCCAGTGTGTTTTTTTGGATGTTGCTTTTTTAACGCGTCTCGTCTCTAGATAAAGGTTGTTAAGGGTGAACGATATCCACTACATTAAAAGGGAGATGTTATTAAACCCCAATAAATTACACGACAGGTTTCATTCAAATTTTAGACTTATTGTTGTCATCCTGTTCGCGTTACTTTAAATACATATTTGGGAGGTTAAGGTTTGATAAATATCTAAATTTTAAAAACTATATATATATATATATATATATATATATATATATATTATATATATTCATTATATCCTTATATCTCGATTATCCATATATATATATATATATATATATATATATATATATATTGAACGTCATTCTTAATACAACAATTACAAAATTTGGTTGTCACACACACACACACACACACACACACACACACACACACATTCACACATATATATATATATATTAATATTATAAGAATGATTTACATTCATAAAAATTTGAGTTTGTGTGTAAAGGGTATGCCAGAAAACAGATGTAATTTATATAAATTTATATATTCTGTATATATATATATCATCATCATTCTAGTCAAAATAATTGATGATTTTTGGGGATTAACGGCCAAGGCGCCTCACAAAAATTTACTGATGTCTTCCATCTTGACGGTGCATAGATATACCTCCATCGTGGCTGTTGGATTCAGGCTAGGACACCCTCCACCCAGCGATAGAGTTATCACCACTGAACTGATTACATACATCGCTATGGATGTCTGCTTCATCGCCGTTGACCTGACGGACCTTCATCAGCTCTAGCGTTTAGTGATTAAATCTACATCAATAACTATCCACCCTCCTTAACTAAAAAATATGACATGGGGAAATTTTTGTGTCGCCGAAGAAGCAAACCATGTTAAGATTCCTTGAAAATATGTCATCCGATAGGAATCGAACATGTATCCCACACGGTACCGTTTTTATTCTATTTTCATATTTTGTTTGAGATTTTATTTATTTTCAGGCCGAAATATCTGTGGCCAAATCGGTTAAGGCACGTCAGGCTATATGACGGTTCCATATAGGATACAGGTTTGATTCCTGGTCGGATTTTGATTCTATTTTCTATTGATGAATTTCTTCGGATCATTGAGGCCAGCAATGTTGTTTAATACTGTTTATTATAAAACAGAATATTTGCTTAAATATTTGTATCTATTGAAAAGAACGTATAAACATAAAAATGTTGTTATTAAAAGAAATTGTCGGACTTCATTAGATTTCATAATATATATATATATATATATATATATATATATATATATATATATATATATATATATATATATATTCTTTATCCTAGTCCACTTCAGAAAAATCGGATGCCTGCCTACCTACCAATGGAGACCCTGCTCATAGGAATAAACTCGTCTGAGTTCCTTTTTTTTATTAGAATATATAAAAATATTAGGAATACATTTTCATAGTAAAATTATTAATAATATTTGATATATATATATATATATATATATATATATATATATATATATATATATATATATATATATATAAATATGTATAAAATTTACTTGCGACAGTCTGTTTCAATATATATTTTCATCGTCAAGCCTCTTTCAGAAGATCGCCTCTAAGTATTTAATTTCTATGTTCACTTTTTTATATTTATTTACGCTCTATCTCTGAATATCGAGCACTTTATCCGATAAATATAGCACATTTTTCAGACTATATTTCTTTATATATATATATATATATAACATAGATTTTTCATAGATTCATCAAATGGAGAGAAATAGATTTGATAGATAGATAGATAGATATCAATTTAGATGAGATTTATACATTTATGAACAAATATAATTATTAAAACAATATATACTATATATATATATGTAAATGTATATGTTTATATGTTAATAAATAAATGGATAATTTTCCAGGTTCGATTCCTTTCGGAGGTCTCATATTTTTTTGTGGAATTTTTTTTTCCTATTCAGGCCGGTAAATCGTTTAATACTGTTTATTATAAATTCGGAACATTTACATAAATAATTCTATCAGTAAAATAAAGTGTAAACAGAAAAAAATATCAAAACAATTGTCGAATTTCATAATATATGACGTCATTTTTTTACGTTAAGATTGGCTTCAAGGTGATATGAGTGTCCGAGAGAAATCATGGGTAATTTGATCTTGCTAATCAGACACTTCCATTGTAGCTAAATGGTATATCACATTAGGCTATATGAAGGTTCCGTGTAGGACCCAGGTACCATTGCTATCGGAGGACGTATATTTTCTATGATTTATCTCGGGAATTCAGGCCTGTAAATATTGTTAATACTGTTTATTATAAACAGAGCATTTACTTAAATATTTATATAGAAATTCATTGGAGATGATTTTAATAAACAGAATTTGTATAGTTTGATATACGAGGTATTTTCTTTCATTCCTCAATGATTACATATATAGGACATTGCAAATACTAAAAGCATATATATAATATCATCGGAGATATATACTAAAAAATATATACGTAAAAACTATTTGTAAGTATTACTGATAGAATAATTAGACTATTATATGTATAATTTAAATGCATTGCTAATGATTTTACTATAGGAATGCATTGAAAATCAGGAAGAAAGGGATTGTCAGTGGTCAGGAATGAATGCAAGCATTACTGATAGAATACCATTTATTATATGTATAATGTAAATGCATTGCTAATGATTTTACTAGAGGAATGCATTGAAAATCAGGAAGAAAAAGGGATTGTCAGTGGTCAGGAATGAAATGTTCATTACTGATAGAATATAGATATTATATGTATAATGTAAATGCATTGCTAATAATTTTACCATAGGAATGCATTGAAAATCAATATAGTATGAAAGGGATTGTCAGTGGTCAGGAATATGATATGTATAATCATCCCAATTATCGTTTTTTATTAAATTACACGCGAAATATTGTTTAAAATATTGCACCATCTTCCACCATTCACTCTCTCCTTATCCCCGCCACTGTTCCACCATTCAATCCTACGCCTTATGCCAGTAAATACCATGAAAAGGTTGCCAGGGTTACACAAATATCAACAGCTGTTATTTCGCTAATAATTAAAAGGTGCACTTTTTTCTTTTCCGTTTTTTTTTTTTTGTTTGTTCTTTTTTTCTTTTTGAAGCTAATTTTTAACCAGCCCTTAACAAAAATAAAAATGAAAAAAAAGGACAAAGAGCCTTTACTTTACGTCGACATCAGCCATAATTTCTGACGCATGAACTTTGGAAGAGCGTGTCACACTCGAGCTGACATTGGGAATAGCAGCCGAGTTTTTAGGTTCTAACGTAAATATATATCGTTTCCTTTCCTATCAAACACGCGCAAGAATTTTACGGGCTGTATAAATTGCTTGATTATCTAATGACCGCAAATAAGTAATTTTTTTATGAAAAAAAAAAAGAAAAATTTTTTTACCTTGTAAATTCTGTCGAATATTTCCCTTTTTTTTTTTTCGAGTAAAGAGAAATATCATATTCCAAAAGATTATATATATATATATATATATATATATATATATATATATATATATAGATATAGATTGACAGAGAGAAAATATGGAAAATTTCTAAAGAGAGAAAATATACATTTATGCCTATATATATATATATATGTGTGTGGGGGGGTTGTTAATCTAACGAGACAAGCTAGCTAGACAATTCACCACGTCGAAAATGTATATATATATATATATATATATATATATATATAAGCGTGTGTGTGTATGTATATCTTATATATTGAAGAAAACTGAGATAGAGCAGAATATGAGATAAAAACATTGATCGAGGGATCAAAAAAAAATATTTGTCTATCTACCTATCTATCTCAGTATTATGTAATCATATCTATCTATCTATCTATCTATCTATCTATCTATCTATCCCAGTTTCAAATTCATATCTAACTCTATCTATCTATTTATCTATCTATCTATCTATCCTAGGTAATATGAATATAGATAGATAGATAGATAGATAGATAGAATATATAGATAGATAGATAGATATAGATAGATATATATACAGAGATATATATATATATATGTATATATATTTATACATATTTATGTGTGTGTGTGTGTGTGTGTGTGTGTGGGGGTGATTTTATTTAAACCTGGGAGAAAGTGAAAATGATCGTGAAATCAAAAAGATGACTTTTTTAAAAATATATATATATATATATATATATATATATATATATATATATATAAAATGTGTATATATATATATATATATATATATATATATATATATATATATATATATATATATATATATATATATATATATATATATATATATAAAATCATTCTGAAACTTCTTTTTAGTGAAATGTCAGTTAAAATCTCGCTAGATCAGTTGTGACAGTAAAGTTAGTTCGATTCTCACTGGGTACCACATACATCCCCCTCATATCTGTATAAACTGCTCCCTTAACGTAACCCGCTACCACGAGTTGTACCCAGGCCTTGTACAGGTTGAATCTTACAGTAAAGCAACAATTGAGCGAGGCTTCTTAATCTGGGATCCATGGATCGCTAAGGGCATCCATGGATGGGTTTCAGAGGTCCGTGCGGGTTAGAACAAAATTAACATTTATATTCCACTATACAGTCCTTGTCCCATTTGGTCCCATTGGGACAAGGGCTCTATAGTGAATATAAATGTTAATCATTGGGTTCCCATTGAATATAATAAAAGAAAATGCATCCTTCAAGCTCTTGAACGATAACGCACCCGATTAAGTTACGGTATTTACTTGACTTCCCCCACCCCCCACTGAGTAATGTTGTGACACAAGGTCGGTTTTTAACGTGGGGACCCGAATGTCTTCACTCGGGCCGCTCGTCTTCAAGGCACTTCGACATCGTCTAATAGTTGTCAAGCGTATCTTGTTACGACTGAGCGGTGAGTTTGATCCTCACTGGGTGTCCCACACTTTGTCCCACACTTTGTCCCACCTTGTGTCACATCTAAGCTAAGCTACTATGTCCGCCTTGGCCCGCGGTGATAGTACCTTTCAGGCCCTAATCCTGGATATTACGATGAACTACAACTGACAGCTAGATCGGGAGATTCTGAGCACTGTGGAATCGAACTCTTAATTTTTGTTGATCCTGGGTTCACCCTGGTCCGAGGTAGTAGCACCTGTTAAGACCCCATATATGGGCAAATAGTGACCCCCCCACCCCCACCAAACACTATGATAGTATTAAAAAATATTAGAGTAAAAATACCAGCAATACAATTTTATTGCTCTTCACTATTTTATTTTTTAAGCATTTCACCCCAGGCAAGGTGGGAGTGCAAGGGGTTACAAAGCGTGAAGATAAGAGAAAAGATTGGTTATAGTGGTGATCGAAGAAAGGATAAAACTAAAACGGCGATCAGGGCATTACATTTAAAGTTTTGAAGATTATGGTTTTCCGAGCAGCAAGTAAGAGGAGGGGAGTTGAACTGTCGTGAAGTGCGAGAGAAGATCACTTGGAGCAGAAGAAGTGGTTACATTTAACTGTTTCGACAGCGAAAGGATGGGACCGAAATGCCAACCTAGTAGCAAGCTGAAGTCCATGCAGTCGGGGCGCCAGGGAAAATAGCGCGTCAGAGCAGTGGTCATGAAAATATTTGGAGAAACTTATTTTCTTTTTCATTTTTCTAAAATAAGTGATTATTTTTGCAAAATACGTTATTCCAAAATTCGCTTGAAGATGAAACAGAACTAATGCTTTTAATTTAATTATATAATTAAATTTGAAATTTTAGCTTCATATTTTGAAACATGGTTATTACTGTGTAGCGAAAAACATAATTCAATCAGGTAATTTATAATATATATATATATATATATATATATATATATATATATATATATATATGTGCCTGTGTGTGCCTGTGTGTATGTTATTATATGTGTATGCATATATGGGTGGATGTTTGCAAGTATGTATGTAGATATGTGTACTTGTAACTATATGTTTGAGCATTATTTAATGAAACATGTATGAATATATATATATATATATATATGTGTGTGTGTGTGTGTGTGTGTGTGTGTGCTTGTGTTGATGGTTGTTATATATGTGCCTGTTTATTATATTTATGTGCTTTATATGCATTTTTTTGTATGTATGCACCTAAAGCCAATATGTGTGTGGGTGTGCGTATATATATATATATATATATATATATATATATATATATATATATATATATATATTTATATGTGTATATCTTAGTGTTTTGAATGAATTATCTATGCTAACTATAATCTACTTTTTGGTTGATATGTTCAAAAGTTGTGTTTTGTTACATTTTAATCTATTATGGGCTTTATATATCATTTATAGTCATTTTCTCAATATTGTTAGTATATATATATATATATATATATATTTGTGTGTGTATATATATTGTTTGTGTATATAATATATATATATATATATATATATATATATATATATATATAAAATATAGGTAACTATACTTCGAAAAAATTTTTAAATTTTTTTTATTTGCCAATAATCAAATCAATCTCGAAGGAAAAAAAGGTTTTAAAAAAGAAAGAGCTACAAACATGAAAGTCTGTAAAAAAAAAAAATCGCAGAGATACAGGTTTGAAAGTTGAAGAAAAACCCGACACGAGTAAAAAGTAACCAACAAAAGAGCTCAATACAACCGTAGAGATAGACCTGGTTTTATAGATTCCCCATTAAATAATAGGTTTCACCTAAGCCGTCTTTCCCCTGACGATCTTGTTTAGGTGAAACCTGGGTAGGTTTGTCTGGCTACTTAGGTTTATATATATATATATATATATATATATATATATATATATATATATATATATATATATATTTTTTGTATGTTACTGTGTCGGTTTATAAAATTTATATTTTGTTTCTATGTGTGTATATATGCATATGTGTGCAGGTTACAAATATATATGCATGCATGTATATGCGAGTATATAGGTGTATATATATATATGTGTGTATGTATATTTATGAATGTTTCCATTTGTAATGATAAATGCGTGTACACATACGTATGTAAGCAAATATGTGGATATAGATCCGACAGTATGAAAAAAAAAAATGAAAAAACAAAATTTTATATGCAAGTATGCTGTTTTAATGTTGTTTCAATGTCGACGTCAGACGTTTCGGTCTAAAATATTCTTCATGACATAGTTATTAAAACATAATATAAAATTAGACATTATTCAAAAGCAACATGAAAAGACGATATTTAACAGTTACAAATTTTATTTATATTTTTTTTTTTCCATATTTTTTCACACATTCCTATGTATATATTTTTATATATATTGTTATATATTTGTACTTATGTACGTGTAATGCCTATACATATATATATACATATTGAATATATATATATATATATATATATATATATATATATATATATATATTTTGTTATGAAATAACTTGGTAATCTTTAAACGTTAATCCCAAATAGAATGAAATCTGAGAGCTCAAAGTAAATCCAGAGCTAATATTTAAAAAAAAAACAGACCAATTTAAGGTACCATTATAATAATTTATTTATTAGTGTTGACTTCTAAGTTCACTTTTATATTTACACATAAATTGTCTATCCCTGATATTGAGCCCTTTATCCCATAAATATAGCACATCTTAAGACTAGATTTGTTCATATATATATATATATATATATATATATATATATGTGTGTGTGTTGTTTTTGTGTGTGTGTGTGTGAACATATGTTTTAAAATAGGAAAAACACGTTATTAAATAATCCTGTGTGCTTAATATTTTTGTTTTTTTTTTAAAAAAACAGTGGTCCATACAGAAGTAGAGCTTGATTATAATTATTTAAAAAAAATATGATTCCTTCATTCACACACACACACACATATATATATATATATATATATATATATATATATATATATATATATATATATATATAAATATTTTCCGTGTGTGTATCAGCACCCTAATATTAGAAATGAAATTTCCAAGATAAAAAAAAAAAATCATTCTTATATAACACATTCACCATAATTCCCCATTTACTGGCGCCAGATGTCGTTTACATTAATCACTCGTCCAATTTTGTTCCGATGGCAATGCCATGCTAGTCAAGAGCATGTTTATGCTTGTGGCTCGGCTCCAGGAAGGTTTTAGAAATACTTGTAACAGCTAAGTACTTGGATTACTTCATGTAAAAAGGCTGACTTAGATAGCTAGCTAACATTATAGTGTAATAACTCAATATACAAATCCACATCTCTAATAGGTGACCATCTAAGTTTTCTTGAGTCTGGCTGTTGTCTTATAGTCATCTTGGAATATTGTTAAATAAATTTATTTTTTTTTAGGAAAAAAAAATTTCTTCTTGAGACGGAAAATACGATCTATATATAAAAAGGAAAATCTGATTAATTTTTTATTGAGATTTCTAGTCTTCTAAAATTTTTTATTTAGTGATGGTAAGGTGTTATGGGCCAAGTTCCTTGTAGCACCAGTGTGATGGTCCAAGGTTAGAACCAATGAAAGAATAACACGAACACAGGTATGGAATACAAAGATGTATTACAACAGAAATATAATCCAAAGAAGTAGAAGTATTAGTAATGACTATCAGATTTTGGTTAGAGTGAACCATGTTGTCTCGACAAGTATCATTATTCCAATGTCCTTACAATATGCTCTCAATTATCTCTCCTCGTCTTACAATCTCCTCCCATACCTCTTAAGAGGCGCAGTATTTATAATGTCAGGAATAGTCCATTATTATTATGGGTAAGTTCCCATAACAATTATTAATTTTTGACTCGTCTTTCTTTCATCTTATTTCTCTTGCTTCTTTATATTAGTAGTAGTAGTAGTAGTAAATCAGTAAAGTTTGGGTGATTTTTTAGATGAAGCATTGTGATTATTATTAATTGTTAACTAGTCTTTTTTTCATCTTATTTCTCTTGCTTTTTTACACCTACGAGTAGTAGTAGTAGTAGTGTTAAGTTGAGTGAATTTCTTAGATGAAGCATTGTCATTATTATTAATTTTTGACTCGTCTTTTTTTTTAACTGAACGGCTCTCACCCTGTATAAAGCCCGATGTCCACCCGAAGTAGAGGATTACGTAAGGATAGCGTTTGTACTGATAGGAGGGTAAGATAACGAGTAAACCTGGACTTCAACGGATTAAGATTGCAGAGATCAGGAAAACACCTTGGTAGTCTGTTTCAGAGAGCAGATAGATAGTGTTATGGGCCAAGTTCCTTGTAGCACCACGGTGATGGTCCAAGGTTAGAATCCAATGAAAAGAATAACACGAACACAGAAATATAATACAAACAGAAATATAATACAAAAGAAGTTCATGCAAATCATGACTATCAGATTTGGTTAGAATGAACTATGTTGTCTCGACAAGTATCATTATTCCAATGTCCTTACAATATGCTCTCAATTATCTCTCCTCGTCTTACAATCTCCTCCCATAACTCTTGAGAGGCGCAATATTTATAATGTCAGGAATAGTCCATTATTATTATGGCTAAGTTCCCATAACATAAGGGAATATAAAAAAATGTCCGTACTGTCTACTTCTCCAAGAGATTTCAGCCACACCATTTACCATTATCAACGGCTTTGTTGTAAAGTATTATTAATCACGCTGAAAACACCGGTTCTCGTTCAATCACCGAAGTTAAGCATCGTAGAGCCAGGTCAGTACTTAGATGGGGGACCGCTTGGGAACACCTGGTACTGTAAGCCCCCAAAGTCCAACCCTTACCTCACAGTCGGTGGGGGGTGTAAACGGTAGTGTCAGAGCTATGTCGCCCGGAACTTCGTTCCTGGTAGGGCCACGCAAGGCGGACAGGTCTGACACACACACGCCAGCTAACAAGGGCTCTGGTGAAAATCCAAGAAGCGTCTGCATCGGTAACCGGCGGCTTCTGGTCGTTCCTGTCACTGCGTCTGTGGGAACCCCGCGGCAAGCAAGAACGTTATCAGAGTAGGCCTGGGTACCCTACTTCTGTAATTTATCCCAAGAATCTTCTTCTCATAACAGGAAGAAGCCGGCTCAATCCGCCCAGGGTGAATGCCGCATCAGTACAGTAAACAGTAAATGTTTTAACATAGGTTTCTATTAAGATGTAAATGCAATGCCGATTAAATAAAGTTTTTTTCCGTTTAGGTTCATTAATCTTAACATAATATATATATATATATATATATATCTATATATATATATATATATTTTAAATGATATCTTTTTTCATATATATATATATATATATATATATATATTTTTTTTTCATTATATATTGTATATAATATATGTGTGTGTGTGTGTGTGCATGGTATGTAGAAAAATAGGAAAGAATTGTAACGAATAGGTAAATAACTTCAATGAGTAAATAATATTTTTTGTTTTTATTTTTTAAAACAGTGCTCCATAAAAATAGTAGAGTTTGATTATTTTTTTTTTAAAATAATATCCTTTCAATATATATATATATATATATATATATATATATATATATATATATATATATATTTTTTTTCCATTTAAATTTTTTTTTTTATTAGAATAAAATTTGAAATAAAAAAAATTTCATTAGATGACAATGCAACATTTACCATAACATATCAATATGCTGGCAAAGATAATATTTATACTAATCACTATCCAATTTTGTTATATTGATGGCAATGCCATTTAGTCAAGAGAATGTTCAACTATGTTTGGCGCGGCTCCATGAAGGTTTTTAAATCTTTGTTGATTCATATAACAGACAAAGTCTTTTTACTTCATATAAAAAGGATGATTTATTGATATTCCAAGATGACTATAAGAAAACACCCAGACTCAAGAAAAATTAAAATGGTCAACTATTATGAAATTCAGATATCTTATTATTTTTACTATAATAAATAGCTAATATATACAGAGTTTTCCAAATTATATATAATAAAATATACTTTAGCTGTTTAAAAATGAATATTTTTTTTTAAAATTTTTATTTTTATATATATATATATATATATATTATATATATATATATATATGGTTATTTATAAATATGGAAACCCCTTCCATTTATTATTTTAAAATTCTTATCTGTTAAATTTAACATGTTCTTTATTTAAAATCCATCTCTTAATTTGATATTATTTTAAAGAGAATTTTTTTGGAAAATTTTGTTGTTTTTTTTTTCTTTAAAGAATTAATTTGTTAAATTTGAAAACTTCAGATGTTGAATGAAACATCTTTACACAAAACAAAAAATAAATTATGAAAATGGAAATATGTAATTTTTACAATTTTTTATTATATATAAATATATATATATATATATATATATATATAAATATATATATATATATATATTGACTTATTCATTCAGGATTATTATTAAGTTGTCCAAAATTTCAAAATGTTTATATTTCTTAAAAATATTTTTAAAATCTTATGCCAAATTTTTTTTTTAATTTCTCTTATATTATATATATCATAAAAATGCTAACATTTTGTATTTTATTTTTTTCTTTCAAAAATTACTTTGATATAACGTTTAAAAAAAAAATATTTTGTCAGACATTTTTAATATTTTATTTAACAATATAAATCTATTTTATATATAAAAATCCAAAATTCAGGACCTATTTTAGATTACATTTAATTTCAGGTGACATGATTCCATGAAATTGTAACATCAGGTGTGATTGATCTCTTTATTATATACACTAACCTGAATATATATTTATTTAATTTTAATATCTATATATATATCATATATTAATAAATGCTATTGAATCCAAATAACGGACTTTATAATTTTTACATCTCTATTTTTCCTTTTTTTCAAGCATTAAATGATATAAATTCTATAATTTTTCATCTAACAAATGAATCCATATTTATATCTTTAAATCTTAAATCTGAAAATTAAACAGACTGGATGACCAATAAGGAAATAATAAATTTCTTAAAAATAAAAAAAAAAAAATATTCTTTATAATTGTTTTTCAAACTTTTTTTTCTCCATCATCTCAATGAAAAAATTTAAAATTTATTTCCCTTGATCCATTTTATCTTTAAAACATTCGAGGAATCTTTAACATTTAAATAATAATATAAAACTAAAGGAATTTATATTTTTCATGTAAATTATTTTTAATTTTTTTTAATGACAGAACCTTTTCGTTTCATAAATAATAAAAATAAAATTTTTTTAAAAATACTATTTATATATATATATATATATATATATATATATATATATATATTTATATTTTTTTCGTTCAAATTTCAAATTGCATTTTCCAATTGCATCAGAAATACTCAACTTTCTTTTTATTTTAAAAGAAATCTTGTACAAAATGATTAGAATCGTTATAAAATTTTGTTAAATGAGATTGAAATTTTTTATATAAATTTATATTCTTTGTAATTTTTTACCATCAAAGGTCCTGAGGATTTTGTTTTTTTACAGATTATTTATAAAAGATGGAAACATTCAAAATATTTTCTCAATTTATAATCCATTTTTGCGTAAATTATTAAATAACATATTTTAAATTGAATACAAAATGAAATAGATATTAAAACTATTCAAAAAAAATTTGTTTTTATTTTTTCTTTTTAAATAATTTTGCCAATTTTATTAAATATTTTGTTTCTTTAAAAATATGAATTAAATTTTGGTCACTCAAAATTTATTTATATTTGTTTATATATATATATATATATATATATATATATATATATATATATATATATATATATATTTATAAATTTATAAATTGCAACAAAAATGTTCTTTTGTTTCAGAAATCAAAAATTTTTTAAATATTATTATTATTTTGTTTGACCTTGATTGTTTGTAATAATTTTTCTGTGATAAATACTAAATTCAAGTTTATTTATGTTAATCTGTTTAAAAAAATGTTGAATATTTAAATCTATCTAAATTGAGCAATTTTTAAAAAATGCTAAAAATATTTAAAAACTAAAATCTTTTTTCTTTAAATATATAATATATAATATTTTGAACAAATATCTATTTAAATATATATAAATATTTTTGATATAAATTTATATTTATATATTTTTTATTATATATATATATATATATATATATATATTTCTATATATATTTTTAATTTTTTTTTTAAAAAAAAAAAATTTAAACATGTAAAAATTTCTTTCATTATAAATTCTTTCTTTAAAAAATATTACATATTAGAAATTCTGAATTAAATTTCTTATTTCATTGAAAATTATTATTTCTATGAATTGAATATCGAAATTTTTTGATTTTGAATGTTTATTTAAATTTGAAAGCTGATCTTTTTTTTATTTTATCCTTACTCAAAAAAAAAAAACTACATTTTTCAATTTATTACATCTTGAAAAATGCATCCGCCATTTAAAAGTGTTTTTTATTTTTTTTTGCAAATTCTTTTTGTTTTTTAAGAAATAATACATTTCATTTATCTTCCAATTTTTTTTTTTTAATTTTTTTTAAAACTTTCTTTTTTTTTTCCATTTTTTTCATTTTATCTATTTTATAACCTGAAAAAAAATATATAAAAAAATTTTTAAATTTAAAAAAATATTTTTTATTCATTTTTGACAAAAATTTCAATTTTTTGTTTTAACCATAATAATTTGAATAAAAGTTTTTTCAACTTTTTTTTTTTAATTTTTTCATTTTAACATCATTCAACATTTTTTTTTAATTTATATATTTATATTTATATATATATATATATCAATATATATATATAATTATTTTAAAATTTTTTGGTTAATGTAATATTCCATCCCTGCTAAAAAAAATTATTGGAAATAAATACGATTTTTATCAAATTTTTAAAAAAATAAAAAAAAACAGAAAAAAAAAATTTTTTTTTTTTTATTTTATTCAAAATTTTTATTTAAAAATATTTTTTATTCAAATTCTTGGAATTTTTATTCTATAAAATATATAATAAATATATATATATATATATATATATATATATAAATATTAGTAAACACCTTATATAGAATTTTATAATAATAAGAAGATGTAGGATTCAGTTGAACAATTCTTTATAAACCATCTTCTAACATATTTCCGGAATATTTATAATTTTTTTATTTTATAGTGGTTTCCAATAAAATAACATATGTACTTTTCCACAATAATTTTGAAGAAATTTAATTTTTTTCCTGTTAGCATGTCAAAAAAAAAGAAAAGGTTTTGGATTTGGAATACAAAATTCGTTTCTCAGATTTATAAAGAAAAAATTTTTTTATTAAATTTTAAAAAAAAATTGAATATTTCATTTATATCAGAAAATTAATTTATTAGAAATTATAATGGAATTATCGAATTATTCATCTCAATAAAATTTTCAAATAAGCGAAAATTCATTTATTTAATTTTTTATTTTAAAATTATCCAAAAAATTGTTTCTTTGCTATAATCTATCAATATATATATATTTATATATATATATATATATAAAATATAAATATAACTTATACTCATATATAAATTTATATTTTAAAATATTTTTTATATAGAATTTATAAATAACATAAAAAAATAAATATTATATATATAATCAAAAAATTTTTTTATATAAATATTCATTTTGAATTATTAAAATATATTTACCCTATTATTAAAAAAATTTTTAAAAAATGACTCAAATAAAAATATTCTATATTTGCTTAATTATGTAACTATATAATAAATATATATATATATATTATATAATATAATTTATATATATTAATTAAGTATATATATATATATATATAAATTAAATAAATATGAAATATATTTTATATATATATATATATATATATATTTTTCTAGAAATATTTTAATAAAATTAAATATGATATTGTCAGTTCTTTTAAAATTTCAAATTTTTTAGATTGATTACAAACTAATAATTAAAGTGATCAAAATTTTTCATTTAAATTTATTATATATTTAAAATATATATATATATATATAAAAATAAATTGAATAATTAAATAACCAAAAAAAGATTCCATGTATATAAAGATTTACCATGAATTACCTTCAATTGAAAAAAAGCAGTAAATAATATATATATATATAAATATATATATAATATATATATATATATATATATATATATATATGTGTGTGTGTATATATGTATATATATGTGTATATATATATATATATTTATAATAATCAAAATTCTTGATTTCATGCATTTTTTAATGAATTTGGTTTTTTTAATTTTAATGATTGATTTAGGGAAATTTTTAAAATTTCTGATTGATTTTTTTTTTTTTTTTTTTTTTAAATTAAAAAAAATTAAAATTGTTGTTTTATAGTCAGGAACTAGAATTAAGAACATTAAAAAAATGCATAACATTTGTTGGCAATAGCAAATAAATTAGATAAATTATTTATTACAAAACATTTAAAACCTCTAAACTTATGGTTAAAAATACTAATTCACCTCTTAGAACAAAATTAAATAGGGCAAATATTATTTACGAATTTAAATGCCCATTAAGGAATTGTATTCCTGATCAATCAAAATTCGTAAATAATTATATAGGCCACACTACAACATGTTTGACACGAAGACTCACTCTACACCTTTCTGACCATAGCTCAATTAGATCTCATTTAAATATTCATGGAGACCTACTGGACACTATTCGTAACATACTTGTTGACAACACAAATATAATAGCATCATCTACATGCAAAAAAAAAGGCTAAAAATAATGGAAGCCTTTATTAATAAAAAAAAAAAAAACAACACTTAATAATATTAACTTTGAACATGGACACAATATCTTGACCGTGTTTTGAAAAAATGAAAACATTTTATAAAACATACATACAACAAACTATTTCTTATTTAACAGTTAAAATATTTAATCCTTGAAAATGGCTAAATGTATAGCCGAAAGCGCTCGGATAAAAAGAACATTCGGACAGTTTTTATATAATTTATCATCTGAAAAGAAAAAAAATTATTAGATCGCATGAGAAATTGTATAAAAAACTAAATAAAATCAACTTGTCTGTCGTATTCAATGAAATGTGCATATATATATATATATATATATATATATATATATATATATATATATATATATATATATATATATATATATATATATATATATATATATATATATATATATAAATAGACATTCAAACAATAAATCAATAAATATAATATATTTAATATATATATTAATTAATTACTATTTATAACGACGCAATCCTTGTTTATATAACTTATATAATCACGTACATATGATATATATATATATATACATATATATATATTTCAGACGTTAACAATATGCGTTTCATGGGACATTAAAAAAAACATGTTTTATTTACAAAACCAACAGAAATATATTTTTTTAAAATTTTTATGTAAGACACATGAATTAAACATAATACAGAATATAGACAACATTACAGACAGAACATTCAAAGATTTTTTTTCTTTTCTTGTTTATTTTTTGTTTTGCCAGAATTCTAATTTCTAATTGAAGTCCGTCTTTTTATATATATATATTTTTAAAATTGAGGATTTTGTGTTTTATCATTTTAAAAACAACCAATCATTTCACCCAGTTTCCCATTTATATACGCCTTCGCCCCTGACCAAAATAGGAAATCTGGCGTTCTTTTCAATTGGCGGTTTTATTTTTAAAAAAATTTTCACATATTTTCCTTCTTCCTCTCAATTCCGTTGCAAACAACGCTGCAGACGAATTATTTTCTATAATGCATTTAGAAAAAAAATTTCAAAGAAGAAGAAGAAGAAGAAGAATTCAAGAAGAAGAAAAAGAAGAAGAAGAAGAAGAAAAGTTAATAATTTTTTTGTTTATTTAATTGTTGTCGATTATTTTTTTAGGCATATAAAAATTTAAACAAAATGTCTTTTATAATTATAAATGTCAGCATAAAAACGTTTTTTTAGATAGATATATATTCTATATAGATATATTTAGATAGATAAATTATTTTAAAAAGAGATTTAGATAAAAAAAGCGATGTTTTATTGATATAGGATAGATATATATTATATATATTAATTTTTAGATAGATATATGATACAACACTAAGATTTAGATAGATAAAAATAAAATATATAGATAGATAGATTGATAGATAGATAGATATATAGATAGATAGAAAAATAGACTAAGATAGATAGATAGATAAGAGATTATCGGACAGACAATAGATATATAAATAGATAGATAGATAGATATATTTTAGATATATATAAATATTTATATAGATATTGTAGATATATATATATAGATTTAGATAAAAATAAAGATAAATATTTAGATAGATAGATTTATAGATAGTTAGATAGAATTTTTAAACAAATATATAGATATATATAGATAGATATAAATAGAATATATTTTGTTTTAAATAAATAAAATAGATTTAATAAATAGAATATAATTTGATAGAACAGACTATATCTATTTATTTCCATTTTTTTTATAATTTATTTAATGATATTTTTTTAGATAGATAAATATATATATATTTTTTATGGTCCTTACATTTGGAATATATTTTATTTAACAATAAATGCAGATAGATTTTTATATAGATTTGAAAGATTTAGATAATAATTTTGAATCATTTTAATAAATAGATAAAACATATAGATAGATAACTAGATTTTAAAAAAAGAGATATTCAGACATTTTAATTTTTATATGAGATAGATGTGGAACAAACAACAGACTTAAATATGTATTTAACAAAAATTTCTTAGATTTAATTGTTAATAATCGAAAATACAATAAATTTATGAGATAGATACCAAGAGAAAAGATAGATAGACAGATATTTATATATATATATATATATATATATATATATATATATATATGTCTGAATATATGCATATTTAGTTCAGATCTGTCTATGTCCATATCTATTTATCATTTTCGTGTGTATATTCAACCTTTATATAAAATATACTTATGAAATGCATCTATCTATCTATCTATCTATCTATCTATCAAATCTATTTCTGGTAAATATCTATCTGTGTATGTGTTGTGTGTGTGTGTGTGTGTGTGTGTGTATAGGAAACAGAATTAAATTACACATAACGCGCATATTTTTGAATTTATTGTGTGTAAAAAATTTTTCCGATTGAATAAACGGGTTAATAAAAAAGAACGACATTTCTGGTGATTCGAATTTAATCAAAGAATTTTTTTTTTCAGATAAAAACGCTTTCTTCGACCGCGTGGAGGATCTTAAGTCTACTTTGCCTTTTCTTTTATATATCGAAGCATGGTCATACTTATCTTGACATCATTTCGCGATTTGGTTTACACATGCGCAAACCGGAAACACATTCTCTATCTATCTGACGGCTCGCCGATCTGAAAAATAATAGAAAATAGGCCACGCGGCCGTTTTAATTTTCAATTTTTTGACATACAATTTTTGTATATTTGGCAGGTCTGGACAGTTTTCCATAACAAAATCTTAATAACCTATGTTATCATAATCATATTGGAACATTTTTTTATTCTTTCTGTATTCAGAAAAACGGAAAAGCAGGAAGAAATTTGGATTTCTTATGAGATGGATTTAAATCTTATATTGAACATAATGAAGTTTAAGTGTATACAGGAAGTCTCATTTTTTTTCAAACTGATCGTGTATTTAAAAGTAACAAATGCTTTGTTCAATGCAAATAAATATGTTTGTCAGAATATCTTTAAAAAATCAATCGTACATGAATATTCATAACTTTCTCTTAATCTCTTTTTCAAATTTTTTTTTTAAATATATTCTTATAAGTAAAATATTTTTGATTAAATTTTTGTAATAACTTTTTCAATACATATTTTATTGTATTCCTAAAATTATCTTTCTCACTTAAAATCTTCAATAAATTTAAATCTCTTTTTCTTTATAAATATATATATTTTAATTAGCATTATTTAAAACTAAATTTTTTATATGATAAATAATTTTGTTCATCATCCGATATAAAAGAAAATAAAATTTTTATATTTAAATATATGATCTCTATATCTTTATATATATTATTTATTTTATTTTATTTTTTATAGTTCTCATACATAATGTTGGTTTATTTTTTCTTGCATATAAAAATAGATTTTTTACCTTTATATGTATATTCTCTTCTTTTTACATGATATGTTTATATGTATAATCTCTATATATAAATTAAATATATTTTTATAGAAATATTTTTATATAAAAAATATATATTTATTATATATAAAAAATTGAATTTATTGTTAATTATTTGATATATTATATATATATATATATATATATTTATATATAAAAATATATTTAATATATGGTATATATATATAATATATATAATAAATATTAATTTTGACAATTTTTTCATACATTTTTACGTCCGGATTATTTCCCATTTTTTATTTATAAAATTTAATATTTAAATAAATTTATAAATTTTTTTGTAAAATTTAATATAAAATTTCTAAAATTTATTTTCTAATATCAATTTTATATATTTTATATCTATTTTTTTCTAATCAAATATCATATCATATTTACTATATTTTATATATATATATATATATTTCTTATTTATATATATATATATATATAGATAGATAGATAGAAAGATTCCATTTAGATACATGTTTATATACACAATTATATATATATATCTAAAAAGAAATTGTCTTATATTTTTCATATATTTTCAAATTAAAAATATTTTTAAATTTTATAGATACATTTATTTTACATTTTGACATTTTTTTTCATCTATTTTTATAAAACCTCTATATATATAGAATATATATATATATATATATATATATATATATATATATATATATATATATATATATGAATTATATATTATTTTTCAACTACCATGCATATATTCAAAACATATATATAAATATTTTTTATTTTATATATATTTCTTAGATAAGTTTAAGATAATTAAAAGTTCATATGTATCTCATATGATATTCATATCTATATATATGTCTATATTTATATCTATAAGTTTATTTTAATTTCAAAATTTGACATGTCATCAATGAATTTGTTCATTATCTATTTTCTATCTATCTATAATATTTCTTTTTATAATCATTTATATCTATTTATCTCAGCCAATATCTATTTTCTATCTATCCATTTATTTTCTAAATCTTGACAAATAATTTATTTTGTTAATTATCTATCTATATATCTATCTATCTATCTATCTATTCTTTCATTTTCTTTATCTGTCTTGTTATCTATTTTATATCCATTTATTTAACTATTCGCAACAATTGAAACTATCTATCTCAATTTCAAATGATATATATATATATATATATATATATATATATATATATATATATATATATATGAATGAAATGCAATTTTTAAGTCCAATAATTATTTATTATATTTTCTGTTTATAAGTTATTTTTATAGATACAATTTAAATAATATACAATATATATATATATATATAATAATATTTTTTTTGTTAAAAAATATGATTCCTTCTGCTTTATTTCCTTTCATCTCATGTTTCAAAAACGAAATACCACCATCCAAATAATTATTAAAATTAAATATTGAATTTGAGGTATTTATATATATAAAATATCTTCAAGCGAAATTTTTAGAATTTTTAAACAAAAAAATATTATAATATAAGCTCTACTTCTGTATGGAGCACTGTCTTCTTAAAATAAAAAAAAAATACTAAATAACATGGATTATGCAATATTAACGTGTTCTTTTTCTATTTTTATATATTTAATTATATATTTATATATATATATATATATATATATATATATATATATATATATATATATAATGAAATGGAATAGTCCGACAATATTTAAAATTTTTTCTTTTTTACGTTCTTTTTATAGATACAATTTATTTAAGTAAATGCTCTGTTTTTTTTATTTATTTATTTTTAATTAAACAGTGTTAATAATATTTATCGGCCTTAATGTTTGAGAAATTTCGTAGAAAATACGTTTTCTCCGACAGCAATCGAACCTGTATTCCTGTATGGAAAAAAACATTTCGTCTGAACGTAAAAAAAATTTATTCAAGAAAAACATAACATATTTTTGGCTTCAAAAAAAAAATGAAATCAAATCTCCTGCAACTCTTCTGTGTGGTCTCCTTCTTTAGGGTGTTCAATACGGCCATAATACTTGCATTCAGTCCATCTTTGATATTTTAAGGTATTTTGTTTGGGCTCTCATTCAATTTCGGCTCTCACATAATAATCAAGGTGTTTGCAATCTGGGAGAGATGTGGCCACATATAAGGAGTGATGTGGTCGCAGAAATCTTTTTGTGATATCTCCTGCTTGTGTGGCATGGTTTTAAAATCTTGATCCAGGGAAGCACTACCTCTCTCAAGGCACTTGATGTAAGCCTCCGTGTTGAATCTGAGGCCATGTGGGTAAATGAATAGAGACATAAGATCAGCATCGCTAGTGATCACACCAAGCACCTTCGTAATCACCATTACACTCACAGAACTCTTTCCAAAATCCTCTTCACTGCCCTCATATTGGCATGCAAACACTCAGAAATGATCCTATTGGAGCTTCCGGTGCGAATGCCAAGCAATACAGAATGCCATTTCCAAATATCTGGAGACGTGAATTACGTTATGCTTTTTTTCTCACAGACGCTGCCCAACGGACCCTACTATGGTTTGCAGTCGACTAAATCAAGGACAAACAGCACGCATGTGCGAAATTAAATATATAAAAATTTTAATTTTCTATCTCTCTCCCCTTATGTTAAAAAAAATCTATATATATATATATATATATATATATATCACTTTAGTATTTATTTTTTATGGATACTTGTATATTAGTAGGAGCTCCGTTTATTTATTAGACACTATATTTATTTATTTTCGCCTACCGTCCTGAAAGTTCGAAGAATTTTATTAAAGAAAATTTTGCGTTGTCCAGCAGGAGTCGAACCTGCGTTCCTCTTGTAGAGGGAAAACAATTAATTTTGGTATAAAAATATATATATATATATATATATATTTTTAATATAAATTTATATATATATATATATATATATATATATAATGAAATGGACAAAAGTCCGACAATTACTTTTAAGACATATTTCATGTTTATAATTCTTTTTATAGATACAAATATTTAAGTAAATGCTCTGTTTATAAGGTCGATTTTACTGTAACTTTAAACACAATCTACGATGATTCTCTCACGTTTATTCATGTCTGCTCAATGCGTATCCAAATGTAAACAAATGACGTCACACATTATGAAATGGACAAAGACCGACAATTATTTTTTAAAGACATTTTTTATGCTTATACGTTCTTTTTATAGATACAAATATTTAAGTAAATGCTCTGTTTATAACAAATGACGTCACACATTATGAAATGGACTTATAAATAAATAACATATAACATATATATATATATATATATATATATATATATATATATATATATATATATTTCATGAATCATTCATAAAAAAAAAAATGGAAATAGATTTGTTCTTGTTCTATACCTGAGGATGTCTGTGGAAAAACAGACGAAAAAATGTAAAAACTAAAAAAAACCTTATGAAACTGGATAAAGTTTTATAAACAGGGATCATATCATTCATATACAGGTTCATTTTTATAGTGTATTTTATTGAAATTGTTTGCGAAGATATATTTTAATCTAAATTTTCTGTAATATTTTTTTTTGTATGAATGATTCATGTAATTATAAATTAAACTGCACCTATAATCTCAAACAAAATATATATATATATATATATATATATATATATATATATATATATATATATATATATATATGTATACTAGCAGCCATATCAAGCTGGTCGAAATAGAAAAAAGTTAAAAATTAGAATGGAAAAAAAAAATCATTTTGTGTTTTTTTTTTTCATTTGTAGGTCTGATGAATTGGATCTTTATTTACAATTCAATGGAATAAATTATGACCGTGGAATATTAGTGTTTTAAGCCTTTTTATTATATATATATATATATATATATATATATATATATATATATATAAAATCATATAAGAACAGCAAAATGGTAATTTTTTTTTTTAATATATTTGACAATATATTCAATAATTGACATGCTTTTATGAAAACCCATATATATATATATATATATATATATATATATATATATATATATAAACCAAATTTGAATCTGCAATGTTATTGGTCCTGACCTGGCATCTCGGCTGAAGTCATTTTCCAATCACCGTAATGTAGCTTCCCTGTGACTTTACTAAAAATATTTTCATGGTAATTTTTCTCAGTGGCAACTATACTTTATGAATTTGAAGCCCAGTACCAGATTGGCAGCAAAGGTCTCGACAGTTTACAGTTGGATTGACTAAAATGAACCGTAAGTTCTCTCCTGACAGTTTCTTCCCACGCGCTTATCGTTTGTGGAATGCTTCAAAAATTGATATATCAACCGTTATCTTCTAATTTCCTGTTATTTTATTGTTCTGTCCGATTAATAATGTTTTCTATTTCTCAGATGCTCTCACACTCAGTACACCTCCACCCTTTGCGTCTTAGTGGCTTTATGCCCTTGCTTGATGTTGAATGATTAAAAATATACAGTGTGTCGAAAATTGCGCGACGCCAGAAGGAAAATAGCATCACAGCAAAGAAGAATATAATTCAAACAGCTAAAATATATTTAGTAGCGCCCCAAAATATATACCATCATTAAAACCTGCATTTTACCAAAACATATTCCTCGAAATTTACACTGGAATAAGTAAAACCCTTTTTTTAGAATTTTTGCCGCATGATCAATAATATCATACAAGGAGGGTCTTTATGCATAAAACATGAACGGACGATAATGTGTATGTCCTCATTTACATAAATTTTTCTTCATACTGTCGGATCTATATCCGTAAATTTGCTTACATACTGTCTACTGGAAATACAAACCTGAATTTACTTTATAACATGGAAGACTTCAAGCTTGTACGAAAATATGAGAATCTATTGATCAAATTCCTGTAAGTAAGGAAAGGATTTATTAACGAACTGTTTAAAATTGTTCCATCGTGCCTATCTAATATTTTTTATAAATCATTTTTGATTTACTTTATAACATGGAAGACTTCAAGCTTGTATGAAAATATAAGAACCTATTGATCTCTGCGTATTCCTATATCAACGGAAGGGATTTCTTGACGAACTGTTTATATAAAAAATAGTTCAATCGACTTTTTAATATTTTAATATTTGGAAATCATCTTCGAATACGTTTTCACAACATCGCCCACGTGACGACGACGTGATCATATTTAAACGGAACGCTGATCTTATATAAAAATTTCAGTTATCTGTTTGGATTAGTTGTGCTCTTATGTCCATCGTCTTTTTTCATGTTGAATTTTATATGTTCTAATGTTAATTATGTTTTAAATGAATATGTCCTGAAGATGGTCTAAAATAGACCGAAACGTCCGACGTTGACTTTATATTAACATTAATACAGCATAATTGCATATTAAGATTTTTGTTTGTTTTTTTTTCTGTATATTTTTTCTTCATATATATATATATATATATATATATATATATATATATATATATATATATTATATATTCGTCTGCAGCTGTGATGGTCAAACATTCCTGGCCTAAGAAATAAATTCCCAGACGAGTATATGTCTTATATATATATATAAAAATTTCTCGAGAAACAGATACCTGACCCTTTTTTATATATGTGGATTTTTTTTGCCGAGCCTAATAAAAATCCAATACCCCACATTAAAAATTTGGCCTTCGTCTGTCACATCTGACCGCGGTTGGTAGATATCCTGCATACATATCTATTCCAATTTCAATAAGATTTCTTCATTTTCACCGCCTAATCTTATATATGTTGTTCTTGTCCTAAGTATTATCGTTCATTACCAACCTTTGCGTGATCATTATATTCAGTAACCTTCCCAAGGTTACAACACTAATAAAAATTAAGGTATGTACCTCAGCTATTTTCACTACGGAAGACCATATTCGTAACCTTAGAAATGTCGACTTGGTATAATATTATCACTGGTGAGAGTGTGATGAACACATGTCGATGCTTAGGATTTATTTCTAATTTATTCATTTGAAAATGAAAACATGTCTTTTTAGAGGAAATTATTATGAACGTTTCCTGATTCAAAAATTTAAAAAAGTTTATAAGTATGGTCTTCAATTATATATAAATCAAAATAAATCTGTTTAAATTCGCCAATGGTTATTTTATAAATTGCTATATATTCAAATCCAATTCTTGTTCTTAATCATTTTTATGTCACAAAATAATTTTATTACAAAAAAGGATCTCAATATACATTGTTCTTAATTATTGTTTATGTATATAATTAGCAGAATTAAAATGAGTGAACAAGTCTTTGGTATAATGATGATGAAAAGAAAATAACGGCTTATGAAATTTATTTTTAATTTATTTATTTAAAACGTTTTAAAAATGATTTTTTACCAAAAATTATCTTTATGAACGTTTCCTGTTTAAAAAGATATTTTAATGAAAAAAATACCAGAATGGTCTAATTAAAAAAAAAAAATGAAATTTGGTATAAATGTTTTTTGCTAAATAAATAATTAATTCAACTGATGACCATGAAACCAACACATGTCTCTGTTTATTTAATTCTATTTTATTCATTTGAAACTGAAAAATTTTTTATTTGAAAATGATAAACATTTAAACTTCATAAAAATTTTTTTTAAATGTTTTTTTTAAAAAAATTTTTTAGTAAAATGATCTTCCTTAGTAAATTTTTAAAAAACATTGTTCAAAATTTAAAAAATATTTACTGTTTTTTATTTATTTATGATTGTCCAATTAAAATAAACCCAATGTATAAAAAATTCTTGGGTATTATTAAAAGTTTTGGGTCACTGATGACTGTGTGATTAACACATGTCTCTGAAATTAGATTTAATTCTAATTTATTCATTTGAAACTGAAAACATTTCTTTTATAGAAAAAATATTATGAACGTTTCCTGTTTCAAAAGCTAAAAATGTTTACAGGTATGGTCTTCCTTAGTGAAAATCGCCAATGGTTTAAAATGCTGATAACGTTATTTTACAAAATAATTTTACAAAAAAATTCAAGAAACATTGTTCTTAATTATTGTTTATGTATGAGAGAATATGTGAGTGAACAAGTCTTAGGTATGACAATAAAAAAAACAGGGATTTGACCCAAAGGGTTGTGAGTTCAATACCTGACAACAGTAGAGGCAAACAAAAAATTGGAGATTTGGTTTAAGATCTTCGCCTAATATTATCATTTATGACAGAGTGATTAACACATGCAAAATGATCAACGATACATTTTATAGCCAACTGACTAACTCTACATATGATAGCCAGTTGACCAACAGTACATTTTTCAATAAAATGACCAACAATATAATTTTTATAGCAAAATGGCCAACAATACAGCACTAAAGATGCATAAAAATACATTTTTATATTATAATTTCCAGCCATAGATTTTTATCAAAAATTACCAGCAGTATATTTTTGTAGTGATATCACTAGCAGTACAATGAAAACAAATAGCAATCCATTTTATCATGTACCAACTATATACCTGAAAATATATACGTACCTACAATATATCTGTATCTCTGTCTATAAAAGGCAGGATGTGTGTGTGTGTGTGTGTGTGTAACGAATGGCTGCCGCAATTTTCGACGGATTTGCACCAAATTTTACATGCACATGCTCCAAGTAAGGGGAAATTTCCAAGACCGACTTTGCATTTCCCAACTTTTCGAAAAAGTTTTAATTGATTTTTTGATGATTCTACTTCGCAGTTTTCATGTAGTTTTTTTGGCCATTTTTCTATCTGGCCTGGCTTGAGATGTATAGCTGGCCGCCACGAATAGGCATGAAGATTCTATTAATTTTAGAGCATCAATAGGTTTGACTTACACATTTTGTTAACTAGCATGCTATTGCATGCAAAAAAAAAAAATCGATACCTGCATTCATCACAAGATGGAAAAATTTAAATCTGACATGGCACTTTATTCCAGTTTATCTTTCGCTTGCTTAAACTCAACGTTGATTCTGATTCCGGAGAACTGGGTTGGGTGTTAAAAAACATTTTAACCATAAATTTTTTTTTCATTCGTGTTTTTCAGTTACGAGTACTTTTATTTTAAAAGCTTTCGTTTTGTGTTCATTTTGTTTAGTTCTTTTTCGTAACAGATTTAATGTTTAGTATAGAGCTTAGAAAAAAATTCGTTTTGTGAGATAGGCAAGAAAAAGGCATGTAGCAACATCAGAACGGCAAAAATGCACTTTTTTTTTTCAAGGAAGGGCAAAATATTTTTATTTCAAGTGATAACGATTGCTGTATGAGTCGTAAATTTTTGAATCAAGCAACAGCAACGCCGATATTGTATTATTAATAAACCATATATATATATATATATATATATATATAGATAGATAGATATAGATAGATATATAGAGAAGAGAGAGAGAGAGAGAAAAGAGAGACTTGGGAAATAAAGTTACAGTGTATTTCTTGCTTTATTTGATTGTAATATAGGAAAAATATACATGAATAGATAAGAATTATGACCAAACTAATCAAACATAGTGTTCGTAATTTATTCAATTAGGCATGCCTAAAAAAGAATGAGCTGCCTAAATGCACAAATATATATATATATATATATATATATATATATATATATATATATATATATATATATATATATATTAATGCTTTATTCTCTTGTGCATATATATTTATATATATATTTATATATAATAATTAATTTTAAAAAATATGATTCCTTCGCTACATAAGAGTTCTCATGTTTCAAAAACGATAGCCGAAACCCTCAATATAATTATTAAAATTAAATTGAATTAAAGTATCAAGCCCTGTTTCATCCTTAAGCGAAAATTTAGGAATAACCAATTTTTAAATTTACGCATCCTTATAAGCATGTTCATTCGCAAAATTAATTACTATGGAAACGGCTGGGGCGACCATTTTGGTAAGGGGTCTAAATTCCAATCATTTTTATCCACATATCAGTCACCTTCGGAAAGAAAATTTTTTTTTAAAATTTTTAAAATCCATTTCAAAGCGAATGATGGCATTCATGTGTTTGGTAAAATCGTCTGGTCAGTCATGTTTTTAAAGATAGATTTTTACCATAATATATCGTTAAGTGTCTATTAAATTTTTGTTTTATTTTTTTTTTAAAGGTTGTCGGCTGTTGCTGCTGATTAATTTTAAAATATCGTGAATTTGATCCCTTAAAAGCCACATAATTTATATCGTGTATATAATGTGTTAAAATATCCCTTTCTTCCTTCAGCGCGGTGAAAGTCTAATTATATTTTTGTCACTAGCTGATCTCAGAAATGTCGTGTTTTAAATTCTAATTGTTTAACACATCGCATGCCTAGCCATACTGGTGATCTTTCTATAAAATTTGAAAATGTTCTGTGGATGGTGGACGACTATATATATATATATATATATATATATATATATATATATATATATATATATATAATTTTATATTGTCCTATATTTATGAGATAAAACAAAACAAAATGTCAGAGATAGAGCGTATGTTTAATATACAAAAGAATTTGAATAGTCAAAACTCAGAGGCGAAAAATTGTTTCATGCTAGATGCAAAATTTAGATTCAAAATGATTGCGTCTAGCAGGAAAATGATCTGTCTGATGATTTTTGTCAACAATGTTCAAAAATATATATATATATATATATATATTTATATATGTATATATATATATATATATATATATATATTTATTTAAATATTAAATATAACATATATATATATGTGTACAAATATATTTTATATATTTTGTATACATATATATATATATTTTTATATGTACATATCATATATATTTTTAAAATGTTCATACATATAATATATATGTGTATATATATGTATATATATTTAGATATGTGTAGACATATGTATATATATATATGTAAATACATATATATATATATATTAATATATCAATATTCTTAAATATATATATAAATATTTATATATATATATATATTATACATATATGTATATATATATATATACATATATTTATATAAAATTATACATATATATATGTGTATCTAAATATATATACATATATATTTATATGTGTATATTATATATATATATCTTTATATGTGTGTATACATATATACATATATTTATGTATGTGCATACATATATATTATTTATTTGTACACATATATAAAATATGTATATGCATACACACATAAAAAAGATATATATATGTATACATATATAAAATATATATATATGTATATCCATATATAAATATATATATATGCATATACATATTATTTATGTGTATATATATATATATATATATATATATTATCTTTTATAGTTATATATGTATATATATGGGTATATATATATTTATATATGTATATATGGGGCAAAAAAATATGTATATTTCTATATATGTATAAATATATATATTTATATATGTATATACACATATATATATGTGTATATATATCTTATATATTCGTATGCATATATATTTATATATATATATATGTATATATATATATATATGTTAAAAAGTTATATTATTTAGGATTTACATATGTGTATATATTTAACTATAATATTTACATGACGGGAGAGTCAATCATTGAATTGCGTTCAAAATATTCAGACCTTCAAAACTTTCTCATTGGTCTTTGCGCGACTGGAACTACGATGAAGTATGCAATAGATTGAAGCTTAAAAGAAAGACAAAGTGTTTCATTTTTTGTGGGGCCGCGTTCGAGATTGTATAGAATGCAGATTTAAGATTGTGTTCATCGATGCAGTGCTGCAGCACCTCGAGAGTTGAATGGGGCGGTCTTGGATGGCCAAGGGCAATATCCAGAATTCTTTTTAAAACTCTGGCACTTTAATTAGAAGCATGGTCGACTTGGACCGAATTGGTTCCATTTTCAGTTTAGATTTAATACACACACACACAAACACACACACACACACATGCACACAAACAACATAAATACACACATATATATATATATATATATATAGATAGATAGATAGATGTTTTGTCTTCATATATATATATATATATATATATATATATATATATATATATATATATATATATATATATATATATATATATATATATATATATATTTAGTGTATAAATATAAACAAATATATATATATGTATAATTTTTTATATATTATATGAATGAAATTTAGAAAGCGCTCAATATCAGAGATAGAGCTAACATATTTTTGATAGATGTGAGTTTTTCTAACCCTGGTTTGAGTTTGTCTGACGATCGCTAAAGCGTGAAACCCAGGGTCACAAAATCACATTTAAACAAAAATATATATATATATATATATATATATATATATATATATATATATATATAAAAAAATGAAAGAACAGTAAATATATAAATTTAACTGTTCTTATAGACATTTTTTTTTTACAAAATTTGTTATCTGTTAATGTAAATTTACAGACAATTAATATTAGAAATTAATTGATTTAAAATATGGCTTTTCGCTACACAGTTCTAACTATGTTTCAACAATGGAAGCTTAAAGCTCGAATTTCATTTTTAATTATATTAAAGATATTATTTCCATTTCATCCTCAAATTACATCGCTCGAGGATGAACTGTGAATAAAAAAAAACATTTCTAAATCAATTAATTTATAATATATATATATATATATATATATATATATATATATATATATATATATATATATATTTAAAATGTGATTTATATATATATATATATATATATATATATATATATATATATATATCTTTAAAATGTGATTTATTCATAATATTAATAAACATGTTTCTAAAACGGAAGCTAAGATATTCAAATCTAATTAATATAATTAAAATTAAATTAAAAAACGGAATTCTGTTTATTCTTTAAGTTTTTTTTGGAATAACAGATAATAAGTTATTTTAAAATTCGCTTGAAGATGAAACAGAACTAATGCTTTTGATTTAATTATGTAATTGAATTTCAAGTTTTTAGCTTTTAGTTTTTTGAAACATGGTTATTACTGTGTAGCGAAAAAAACCATATTTTAAATCAGTTAATTTATAATATTTATGCTCTGTAAATTTACATTAAGCACTGTTTTGTAAAAATAAAAAAAATATCAATAAGAACACCGGATTATATATCTTACTGTTCTTTCTTTTTATATATATATATATATATATATATATATATATATATATATATATATATATATATATATATATATATATATATAATTATTTATAAAAAATTTATAACATAAGTATGTTATAAAATCACTATAAAAATATCCATTTTGTTTCAATTTACCCCTCGATGTCATATCATGTGATATATATATATGCAAATTATTATATATATAATTTATATATTATATATGTGCGGTGCTTATTGGAAAGTGCTCAGTATCAGTGATAGAGCTCATATATTCAGTTGGATTGATGTGAGTTTGTGACCCTA
>CAHIKZ030002045.1:400000-402500 GCA_903632075.3 Acanthosepion pharaonis | reverse complement strand
TATAGGTTAAAAATTATAATTTTTAAGCAATAAAAATAAAATAAATATACCCTTAAAATTGCTCATGACAAATTGTTCTATTCAGATATGGGTTAAAAATTATAAATTTTAAGCAGTAAAATAAAATAAACATTGCTGTAAAGTAAATATTACAAATTGTTCTATTCAGCCATAAGTTAAATATTATAATTTTTAAGCAATAAAAATGAAATACCTGTAAAGGTAATTATTACAAATTGTTCTATTCAAATATTGGATAGAAATCATAATTTTTAAGCAATAAAAATAATATATATAGCTGGAACATTCGGAGATTAAATATTATAAATTTTAAGCAGTAAAAATCATATAAATATACCCGTAAATTAATGATTACAAATTGTTCTATTCAGACATAGTTCTATTCATACATTTTTCATCGGAAAGGTAATTATTTGAAATTATCCCATTTAGACACTTTTTAAATTTATAAATTTTAAGCAATAAAAATGAAATATAATTATAATATTTAAGGAACAAAATGAATCTACCTGAAAAGGTAATTATTACAATTTCTTCTATTAAGACATAGGTTAAGATTTATAAATTTTAAGCAATAAAATTAAAATATGTATACCCGTAAAGGTAATTATTTGAAATTGTTCTATTCAGCCATAGGTTAAAAATTATAACTTTTGAGCAATAAAAGAAAAGAATGTCTACTCGTAAAGGTAGTTAATACAAATTGTTCTATTCAGATTATAATTTTTAAGACATGAAAATAAAATAAATATACCTGGAAAGGTAATTATTTGAAATTATTCTATTCAGACAGTTTCAAATTTATAAATTTTAGGCAATAAAAATAAAATATGTAAACTCGAAAAAGTGATTATTTGAAATTGTTCTATTCAGACAGAAGTTAAAAATTATAATTTTTAAGAAATGAAAATAAAATAAATATACCTGGAAATATTTGAAATTGTTTCAGATAAATTAAAAATTATAACTTTTAAGAAATGAAAATAAAATATGTGCACTCGTAAAGGTAATTATTACAAATTATTCTATTCAGACATAGATTAAACATTATAATTTTTAAGAAATGAATATAATATAAATATACCTGGAAAGGTAATTATTTGAAATTGTTCTATTTAGACATAGGTTAAAAATTATAATTTTTAAGAAATGAAAATAAAATAAATATACCAGGAAATATTTGAAATTGTTTCAGATAAGTTAAAAATTATAATTTTTAAGAAATGAGAATAAAATATGTATACACATAAAGGTAATTATTACAAATTAAAATAAATTAAATATACATGTAAAGGTAATTATTACAAATTGTTCCATAGGATAAAAATTATAAATGATTATTAGTCAGACATAGGTTAAAAATTAACTAAATTAAAATTAAAATTAATTATATTAGTCAGACATAGGTTAAAAATTATAATTTTTAAGAAATGAAAATAATATAAATATACCTGGAAAGTTAATTATTTTAATTTGTTCTGTTCAGACATAGGTAAAAAAAATTATAATTTTTAAGAAATGAAAATTAAATAAATATACCTGGAAAGGTAATTATTTGAAAATGTTCTATTCACACATAGGTTCAAATTTATAATTTTTAAGCAATAAAAATAAAATATTTATACTAGTAAAGGTAATTATTACAAATTGTTCTATTCAGACAAGTCAAAAATTATAATTTTTAAGAAATGAAAATAAAATAAATATACCTGGAAAGGTAATTATTTGAATTTGTTCTACTCAGACATAGGTTAAAAATTATAATTTTTACGAAATTAAAATAATATAAATATACCTGGAAAGGTAATTATTTGAAAATGTACTATTCACACATAGGTTCAAATTTATAATTTTTAAGCAATAAAAATAAAATATGTATACTAGTAAAGGTAATTATTACAAATTTTTCTATTCAGACAAGTCAAAAATTATAATTTTTAAAAAATGAAAATAATATAAATATACCTGGAAAGGTAATTATTTGAATTTGTTCTATTCAGATATAGGTTAAAAATTATAATTTTTACGAAATTAAAATAATATAAATATATCTGGAAAGGTAATTATTTGAAAATTTTCTATTCACACATAGGTTCAAATTTATAATTTTTAAGCAATAAAAATAAAATATGTATACTAGTAAAGGTAATTATTACAAATTATTCTATTCAGACATAGGTTAAAAATTATAAGTTTTAAGAAATGAAAATAATATAAATATACCTGGAAAGGTAATTATTTGAATTTGTTCTATTCAGACATCGGTTAAAAATTAGAATATCAAGTAAGAAAAATAAAATAAATGTACCCGGAAAGGTAATTATTAAGATTGTTCCATTCAAACACACGTTTTTCTTAAATTGCCAGCATAATTTCAAAGACGACAATTGGTTTTGTGACGGGGCAATGCTGTTTCCAGTGAAGAAAACAGTTGAGAAAATGAATGAAACATTTCATATCTACAGGTCAGTTGATTCCA
>CAHIKZ030002045.1:380000-395000 GCA_903632075.3 Acanthosepion pharaonis | reverse complement strand
GAATTTTTATGATCATGTGACCAAAACATGTGGCCCCCTAACTCGCCAGATTTAAATCCTATGGATTATTACGTGTGGAGCAAGGTTGAAAGGGTGACTAATCGACTAATCGACATCCTTATAGTACCATAGCTGCACTGAAGGCCGCCATTGTCCAGGTGATGTCCAAATTGAATAGTAACCACTTAATTGCAGCTTGTCGACGGTTTCGAGACCGAACAGAATCAGTCATTGAAGCTAAAGGTGGTTTCATAGAATAATTACATACTTTTATATTATATTCTTACTCACAAAAATCCTTGAATGCCAATAATTTATAACAGAAGCCTTTGGTTTATACCAACGGCTTCTCATACTTAACACTTCTCGTTTTTCACTCTCGCGTGGTCATGTCTGACGTCACGCTGCGACGCAATTTTCGCTTCCGCGTTTCGCATATACGAATTTGTCGTTATTTGAAATTTTTCATGCAGCAAGGGCGGAATATCATTGTTGTTTCGTCCGTGTGTTGTTTGATATATTGAAATTGTCATCTTTGATAATGTCTTGTGTAAGCCGAAAGCTTAGATTGGATTAAAACATGTATCAATAAGGTGTTTTCCTTTCGTCTTTCAATGATAATGTGATTAAGCTTATCAGACAATATGAAAGGAACTTACTTAAAATAAATAGACAAAACTTGTCTATATTATTTAATGAAACATTGCCTTGATCCATGTTGTCTGGATTTTTTTTAAATTTATTGTTAACGGCAAAAATTCTTACGGCCTTTTTTTCTATTTGTATACTTAAAGATTTTTTGGGGGTGTTTAGGTTAGAATATGTTTTATTTACGTTTTTAAAAATATTTTCACTTTCAATTTTTAATATACTATATTTCTTTTTAAAACAAATAAATGTATTAGAATCCCTTACATTATGTAGAATTATTTTCACATCAAGTATAAGTATTTATATTATTAGGTAACAATTTTTTTAAAATTTATATTTAAATATTATTTAAATAAAATTTATGACAATGACGGCAAAATAGCTTATTAATTTCTCTGATTTAGTAAACTTTTTTTTTTTTTTATAAACCTAGTAATATATAATTTCTCATGTAAGTACAAAGGACAAAGGTCATTCAATGGCTTACATCTTTTTGCTTTTCATATTAATTTTATTTTACTGTTGGTGTTTTATTGGATTCTTTTAAGTGCTTGTAGTACTTTGAGAGAGGTGTTTAGGTTAGAATACGTTTTATTTAACTACAATTTTAAAAGATGTTTAGGTTAGAATTCGTTTTATTTAACTACAATTTTAGATACAACTTTAAAATATTTTCACTGTTAATCTTACTGTTCTTTCTTTTTATTTATATATACATACATACATACAAATATCTATCTATCTATCTATATATATATATATATATATATATATATATATATATATATATCCAGAGACGGATATGCAATAATAAATTGTCCCTGATCTATTATCTCGTCTGCAGTCGGTCTCTCTCAAATACTATTTCAGTCGCCTCCCTTTGTTTAAATTTTTTTTACAAATACTTTCACATAAACTCCGATGAGCTGCTTTCGCTGGTTCCCAGACTTCATGAATTTAAGCGTTTCTACTAGGCTGGCATTTCGCTCTCACCCTTTCACTGTCGAAACTGTTAAATGTAGCCGCCTCTTCTACTTTCAATAGCTTCATGTCTCGCACTTCTCCCCTGTGGAACTCCCTCCCCTTTTCCTGCTTCTCTGGTAGCTATAATCTCCAACGATTCAAATGTAGTGTCAATCGACATCTCCAGATGCCTTGATCTATCCCCTAACCTTCTCTTCATCCTTTCCTCTATTACTCCTATTTGCTCTCACTCCAACTCTTCTTTAAATTTGCGTGCTAGTGGCTTCCCGCCTTGCTTGGGGTGAAATATTATATATATATATATATATATATATATATATATATATATATATATATATATATTTATCCTGTCCCGTCTTTTCGACATATGAGTATCTGACAGCTTAATTGATTCAGTTATGAAATTTTGTACGATAATCTTAAGCGGCACTAGTGATTTACAAAGGAGGCCACATATGGATCAAGAGTGAGAATTGTGAACTGAGATCACTGTTAGATTGTCTGACCTTTTAGATCTTGCTCTCGTTTCTTGAAAACGATTCAGACTATCAGATTGGAAACTGTTGAGTCCACTAAAGCACGTTGAAAGAACTAAAGCAAGAACTCTTGTGCTCGGGGGTCTTATGAGGTATATTGACAGCTGAGAAAGTCAAACTCTCTGGCCAGCGGACCTTGCAGGTGAACTCTATAGATAAGAACGAACGAATCAGGGTAAACCGCCAGAAAAGCTGCACAAGTGATGTGATCAAAGTGGTGAGGGCTTGTGCAGAACCATCCACACTTTTTAGAACTATTGGTACACTCATTCGGTGCAAATATATGCTACAGACGAAGCAGACAGTAGACCTCAGGCTTTTCGTGGAAGAGTATTCCATCTCCTATCATAATGAAGTAATTATACAAAGAATTAATTAGAAATGCTAAGATGATTAACTATACTTTAGTCCATGTCACTTTAACGGAAAAATACATACAACAACAAAAAAAATCGTTGATTTAATCACATAAAAAAATTCAAACTAAATTCGCACTTGAATCATTTAAGCAAGAACTCTAGTGTTTCGGCAGCGCACGTTGCAAAATAATATAAGGGCCAATAAATAGCATATTTTTGAAAACATCCTTCAATCTACACTTCATTTATTTCATCTTGGTTTTTACCTGTAAATGGAAAGATTACACCCTGAAGATGATAATTTGAATCGGTCGAAACGTTTTGAATATTGCAATGAAGATGAGGATAAAAGTCCGAATAATGTAAATAATGCGAGTAATCATAATACCTCATCTCAGAGATATAGACAGATATTGAAGAAAAGTTGCAATCGCATGAAGAAGGCCGGTGAGTACAACGGCCGAAACGTTATGAATATAGCAATGAACATGAGGATAACAGTCCGAATAATGTAAATAATGTAAGTAATCATAATACCTCATCTCAGAGATATAGACCGATACTGAAGAAAAATTGCAATCACATGAAGAAGGCCGGAGCGTACCACGACCGAAAGGTTATGAATATGGTTATGAAGATGAGAATAACAGTCCGAATAATGTAAATAATGCAAGTAATTATAAAACCTCATCTCAGGGATATAGACAGATATTGAAGAAAAATTCCAAACGTTTGAAGAAGGCCGGAGCGTACAACGGCCGAAACGTTATGAATATGGCAATGAAGATGAGGATAACAGTCCGAATAATGTAAATAATCCAAGTGGTGACGAGGTAGTCTTATATTCTTATCAGACTTTCATTTTATATTCTATTTTCTCTTGTTTTAGGATCGATTTGCAGATATTTATTAATCGATCTATCACTTGTAATGTCTCGCGTATTCAGCCGGCTTTTCAAATCTTTTTGTCTTTATCGCTTATATTGCTACTGATCGATCTTGATTGAGATCAAAATTGAAATCTATTTATCGATATGTTGTCCGACCGAAAGGAATTTTCCAATAACACAATTCTATTATTTTTTTTAATTTTCTGCGCCTGACTCGTGAAGACGTCTGACTTGGCGTCACTGTTTCAGCCATGAAGAATCTAAAGAAACCATTAAAGTTCCTTTCTTGCTACAAGCTTCCCAAAGGGTGTCACATGACATTTCACTGGGTACGACAGAATGGTCGCGTCTTTTCAGGACGTGAGCTATCATGGCTCTTCACAGCTTCCCTCTCCTTTGTAGCCCTCAGCGAGGTTTGTGTTTTTGCTATCTTTTGTAATCCCTGTTCTGCCAACTCAATATCGCTTTCCTGTTTCTCTTGCTTTCAGCATATCCTGTGAGTGTCAAATTCTCCAAGCCTTCTTTTCTCCTTATGCGCCCTAGAATTTTGAACTGCCCATTTCGGATTCAAAGTATAAGGGCTCGTTTTTAAAGCATTTCTCCAAATTTCAATCATTTCCATTTTATGTTTTTTCCACGGCATTCTCAGTATCCTCCTGTAGAGCTACATCTCTGTTGCTTCAGGTCTCTTCTTCATCTGTGAGAAGATGATCTGGCATATAGGAGAGCCGATATAAAATAATAGTTCGGCATTTATTTTCTTTATTTACACCGTTCGGATTGTTGTCTTCACCATTGTTGCCATATTCACGACGTTTCGGCCGTTGTTATATAACATGGCCTTCTTCAGCAAAAATATATTTATATGATATATATATAATTATTTACACTGTTTACATTGTTTGGGCTGTTGTGATTGGGCCATCTCTTCCAATCAACCAGTCTTGAAATATTAAGGGTTCATTTAACAGCACCCCTTTCATCAACAGGATACCTGAAATACGCAAATGCATTATGATTAAAAACATTGGTAACTACTGAAGACATGGAACAAATCTAATTAACATATCTGATCAATTGTCTTTTTAATATATATTTTACCTTAAATTGGTCTGCTTTTCTTTATATATATATATATATATATATATATATATATATATATATATATGTTGCTACATATTTCATTATAGACAAGTTTTGTCTATTTATTTTAAGTAAGTTCCTTTCATATTGTCTGATATGTTTGATAACATTATCATTGAAAGACGAAAAGGAAATCACCATATTGATACATGTTTAAATCCAATCTAAGCTTTCGGCTTACATAAGCCATTATCAAAGATGACAATTACTTTTCAATATATCAAACAACACACGGACGAAACAATAATGATAGTCTGTTTTTGTTGCATGAAAAATTTCAACGCAACGACTAACTCGTGTGTATACGAGACGCGGAATTTAAAATCGATCAGACACAGTTCGTGACGTCACATATAATCACGCGAGTATAAATATCAAATATAGTTATAATTATCCCATTAGCCGTTGGTATAAATATTTGTTGTGACGCGATTTTCGCTTTCAAATTTCTTCTTTCAACTTTTTTCTTCTTTTCCTTATATCATTTTATTTAAGTTGACCGATTAAATAGGTCAATATCTAATCCTTACCTCCCCTTCCTCAATATTAAGTAATGTAATAAAAAGAAATATTTTTATTTTAAAACTCTTGCATCCCTCTCTAAATATTGATCATGTCTCTCACACCATCCTTCGCTACCCTCTATGTCAACTTATATAAGCTTAATATTGCCCGTCAAAAGTGTAAATTTTAAATTCATTTTTTCGTTTCGTCTTTGAAAATAAAGTCTGAGGATCCAGAGTAAAAGTAAAATTCTCTGGTGAAATAAATTATTACTATGAAGCCTTAAAGTGGTCTGTTTTTCTTTAAATTAAATTAATCGCTCGGACTTAACATTGAGCTCTCAGGATTTCATCCTCCTTGGGATTATCCATACAGATTATCAAGATTTTCGATACTCATATATATATATATATATATATATATATATATTTCTCTTATAAATGCCCTCGTTTTTAGTTTGCGCCCCCATTTTTTCCTCTCTCTCATTTTTTCTGTTTTTGTATACATAAGGTTAGTAATGCGAAGCAGACGGAAAATTTCCACATATTCATCGGCAGTATGAATTGGCTGAATTTTAAGTTTAAATCATATCGCTTTTTTATTGTGCGTAGTGTCACCACAAATGTATCCACACGTTTCCGGTGTCTGTTTTTTATTTTTAATTTTAGGTCAGCGAATCGGTAGCGAATTATGCATCGAAAAATAATTCATATTTATCTGTATCTCACTCATTTAAACCGTTATTTAACTCCTCTCTTTAAAACTTCTCTTTGTTAAATTTTAATCTCCACCTTCACCTTTAAGCCTTCCTGTTCTTCTTTCTTCTATTTCAGCCTCTCTCTAAAGCTTTCATACATTTCCCTCTCACACTTATTTCCCCCTCCCACACATACACTCTTTCTAAAATTTTATTTTTTTATACCCGGAGTTATATTTTCCGATTTCTTTTTCAATTTGTAGGTCAGAAGAATTGGATCGTGATTACGATTCCAATGAAATAAATTATAACCATGGAATATTAGTGTTTGAGCTTTTTATATTATATTCTTTCTCTGTCCTGGACGTTGAGTTCTACCTGGATTCTAACCTCTTGGGAATTTATATATATATATATATATATATATATATATATATATATATATATATATATTTTTAAATCAATTGATTTAAAATGTTTTTTTTCTTTGACAGTTCTAACCATGTTTCAAAAATGGATAAAAAAAAGCCACGAATTTAATTTTGATTAAATTAAATTTTAGTTAAATATCTCCTCAAGCAAATTTTGGAGTAACTTTTTAAATTAAAATTGGGTAAAAAAATTCAATGATAAATGGAACTTTTTATTTTAAAATTAAATTCATTTTTTTTACGGTTAATCCATTTTTTAAACATGGTTATTTTGTTAAATTTGTAAAAAAAAAACCATATTTTCAATCAATTCATTTATAAAAGAAATGCTCTGAAATTTACATTGAGCACTATTTTGTAAAAATAAAAATATCTATAAGAACACCGGATTATATATCTTGCATTTTCTTTTTGATTTATATACATTTATATATATATATATATATATATATATATTATTTTTTTAATATATATTTTAAAAAATAATATTATATATATATATATATATATATATATATATATATATATATATATATATATATATATCTGACCCCAAAAAAAGCAATGAATCAATTATCAAACTTAGATTAGAGCAATTTTTGCAGTGAATGACAAAAATTTGTGCTGCAGTAATCAAGTCTAAAGGAGGATAATTTGACGAGAGCAAGATTTAATAAAAATTTGTTTTTTTTTTTTTTTGTTGTTATAATAAAATATCTGATAAAAAAAAATCATGTATCATTTTTTTTTTCAACCATGTGCAATAATTGTCTATTATTTAAAGTACAAAACAACTACTTTTTGACAAATTTAAAAAAGTTACCAAAATTTTCCCTGAAACTTTTAACTGTAGTCTGTAAATATATATTCCGGGAAATTTAACCACACATATATATATATATATATATATATATATATATATATATATATATATATATATTGTTATGGTCCGGTTCCTTGTACCACGGTGATAGTCCAAGGTAGAACCAATAAAGAAGAACTCGAACACGGATATGGAATAACACAGATATATTACAAACAGGAATATATACAGAGAAGTAGAAAAGTGTTAGTATGAACAATCAGGTTTAGTAGAGAACAATGTCTGAACTCGACCTGTTTCACTATTCCAATGTCTTGACTAATTGTCTGAACGCGACTCTGTTTCGGACTGCCTCTGACTGACTTGACTCTTGACTCGACTCTTGACTTCAGACTGAACTGACTTATTTAGTCCCCTGACGAGGAGGATCATCATGCACAAGGCCGGTTTAACGTGGGATCTCCGAGCCCGTGGGCTCGGCCAAAAATATGCCCTTTGAACCCGTATAAACGGGTTCAGGGTCGGTTTACCTCCCGAAAGAGACTCCGCCCTTCGGCGTAGCCTCGTTCGGGTTCCTCCCCGCCCGAAGGCAGAGAGTTCAACCGATCAACCGGTCAGCCGGTCGCCCGACTTCAGACTGAACTCCCTGCTTCCTCTTGAGGCGCAGTATTTATTACGTATAGAATAGTCCATTATGTTCTTATGGGTAAGGTCCCATAACAAATTAAAAAAACAAAAAATGCCCAAAAAGAACCCGTATAAACGGGTTCAGGGTCGGTTTATTTCCCGAAGGAGACTCCGCCCTTCGGCGTAGCCTCGTTCGGGTTCCTCCCCGCCCGATAGACAGAGAGTTTCAAACCGAATTAGTTTTTGTTCAGGAAAATAAAACTGGCTGAAATTATTCAGTCACCCCCCCCACGAGGGTCGATGGCACATTGCCGGTTTAACAATAACATTTCAACGATGGGTGAAAAAATATGGAAGGATTAATCCCGGTTATTTGTTTTGATTAAAAGGTATAAACAATATTCAGATATCCCAAAAATAATTTTTAGTTTAACCATACAGTCGAACCAAATAAACTATTGCTTATATATTTATTGGAGTAATATATTTTTATGGGGATAGTTTTTGGCACTTTTTTTACTATAATATTTCCCAATTTGATGATTATAAGGTTTTTATCAAATCAGCTTATATATTTTTCTATTTTAACAGCAGGTTTTAATATTCTGAAGTTGAATTTTTAAAAAATAATCAAATCTCTTGAGAAAATAACCGATGAACATTCTAATTTTTAATGTGAACTTAATATGAACGACTGTTAATCAATTCATTCTGAAAGTCACTAAACCATTAAGACTTAGTTTTAGTTATAAATTTTTTATATTTCATTATTATTATACAAAAACCCCTGTTGATATATATGGGGTTATTTTTTTTCATTTGCAACATGATTTATACAATGCATTTTTGTAAACGTTTTCTAAACAAAATTTTTTTTTTGTGACTATAATATCATTTGTTATTTTCACAAATTAAAAAAATTTTTATATAAAATTGATATATATATATATATATATATATATATATATATGTCCATATATATATATTGTTTGAAAATGTCTTTTTTTTAACAAATTCTTTCATTTACTGGATCGAAAAACAAACACAACGCCACAAAAAAATATCAAAAAATCTGACCACCCAATATTTATAAATATTTCAAACAAAAACTAAAATAAAATTTTCAAAAATAAAAATCGGTTTTTAAAATTATAAAAAAGTATATAAAAACGAAAAAAAAATCCAAATTTTAAAATAAAAAAACCAAAGTAGACAAAATAAAAAAAAAAAAAAAATAATTTCCTAAAAAAAAAAAAATATAAATAAAAAATGATAAATATTTTATATAAAATATATTTAATAAAATAAAAAAAAATAAGAAAAAATAAAATAAAATAAAATAAATAAGATGAAAATAAAAATAATTATAAAAATTAAATAAAAAAAAAAATTTAATAAATATCATAAATTAATAAAAAAATAAAAAAAAAAAAAAAAATAAAATATAAATAGAATAATAATAATAATAATAAATGAAAAAATAAATATATTATATAAAAATAAAATATTTATTTTATTTATAAAAAAATTTAAAAAAAATAAAAAAATTAAAATATTAAAATTAAAAAAAAAAACTAATATTTAAAAAATAAAAATAATTTTATAAGAAAAAAAATTGATAAAAAAAAAAATTTAAAATAAAAGAAATTAATGAGGATATTGAAATAAAAAAAAAAATAAAAAAATAAATTTATTTTATGATATTTAATTTTATTTTATTTGAAAAATTATAAAATAATAAAATTAAAGAAAAATATAAATTAATAATAAAAAAAAAAAAAAAAAATTTTTAATAATAAAAAAAAAAATTAATGAATTTTATAAATAAATTAAAATGATTATTTTAAAATGATATTGAAAAATAGGATTGAAAAAAAATTATTTTTATAAAAAAAAAAAAATTAATTTGGAAAAAAAAAAAAAAAAAAAAAAAATATAAAAAATTTTAAAAAAAAAAAAAAAAGGAATAAATTAATAAAAATTAAAAAAAAAAAAGTTAAAAAAAATTAAATAAAATTTTATTTTTTTTTTTTAAATAAAAAAAAATGTTTAAAAATTTTAATAATGTATGAAAATGAAAAAAAAAAAAAATTATGAAATTTAAAAAAAAAAATATTAAAAAAAAAAAAAGAATAAAAATATATTCTGACAAAAAAAAAAAAAAAAAAATAAAAATATAAATTAAAAACAAATAAAAAAATTGAAAATAAAAGAATTCTCAAAGAATATAAAAATATAAATATAAAAAAATTTGAAAAATATAAAATAGTAAATAAAAATAAATGAACAAAAAAAAAAAAAAGATGAAAAAATTTCAAAAAATTCTGAAAATAAAAAAAATAATAAATTTATTTTGAAAAAAATTAAAAAAATAAAAAAAAAAAAAAAAAAAAAATAAAATATTTAAAAATACTTTTTTTTTTGAAAAATTAAAACACATAAATAAATAAAAAGTTTTAAAAATTTTTTGTTTAAATTTTACAAAATATTAAATTAAATTATATATAAAAATAAATAAAAATATTCAAAATATTTTAGTTTATAAAATGACTCTATAGTTCATTCTAAAATATTTTAAGAATCCATATAAAACACATCATCAAAAATAATTTTTATTTTATTTTAAATTTTAAGAATTTGACAAATATAAAGATTTGATAAAAAAAACTGAACAAAATATTAAATAATTAAAGGATGATTAAAAATAAAAATCCCAATGCAAAAAAAAAAAAAAAAAAAAAAAATAAAAATATAAATAATATTTAATGAAAATTGAAAAATAAAAAAAAATTTATAAAAATGAAAAAAAAATAAAATTTGTTTTGTTAGAATTACGAAAGAATATTTCGAAAAAAATAAAGAAAAAAAAAAAAGAAAATATTTTTTCCAAATGAAATCAAAATGTATAATTTTGAAAAAAAGTTGATGTAAAATTTGTAAATTTTTGAAAAAAAAATTTTAAGGAAATATAAATTTAAAAGAAAATTTAATCTTATAAAACAAAAAAAAACCAAAAAAAACGATATACAAAAATTTTTATTAAATTTTTTTTTAAAAAAAAAAAAGATAATGTAAAAAATTAAAATAAAAATGAATTTTTGTTAAATATGATATATATAAATGAATATATAAATGATATAGATAAATATATATGATATAAATATAAAAATTGAAAAAAAAAAAATAGATTTCTTCAATCAATAATTAAATAAATTCTTTGTTTTTTCTTCTGCAGATCATTCAAAAATAAAAAAAAAATTAAAATATTAATTTTTTCAAATCTTTTTTGAAAAAAAAATCAAACAGAATGAAATGTGTCGTTTCGAATGTTTATCAAAATCTAACGATCATATTTTGATGATTTCCCTGGAAACAAAACGATTTGAAAAATTACCAGTTAAAAGCATTTTCATATCATCCAATTGATTTATAAAAAAAAGAAATTTTTCAGAATAAAAATATAAATATAATATATATATATATATATATATATAAATTTTTTTTTCCAGACAAAGAAAACGTAAAATTATTAACTGAATTTGATTAAATTTTATGCCATCATTAATGCTATCATTGTTGGTTGGAAAAATTTATCTTCTTTTTTAAATGAATTTTGTTTTTTCAACTATTCAATTTAAACACAATTAAATTTTATTATTATTATTATTTTTATTAATAAATTATATATATATATATATTTAAATGTATTTTTTTAATCATGTTTTTGGGTTTTCATTTTTAATTTTAAATTTGATTTTTTAGGGTTATCCAAAAAAAATGAAAAAAAAAAATAAATATTAATTTAAATATTATTATATATATATATATATATATATATATATATATATATATATATTTATATAATTATTTATAAATCAATTTTTGTTATTAATTTTTTCCCAATTTTTCGTTTTTTTAGATGTCATTAAAAAAATAGCAAATGCATTTCCAAAATAAGATTTTTTTTAAAAAACTTTAAAATAAAATTTAAAAATTATATAAAAATTTAAAAATTATTAATTTCAATTTATAATGTATTAAAAATCAAAATAAATTTAAATATATTTTGGTCTAAAACTTGTTTTCAAATATATGATATTAACAATAAAAATTTATTTTGATTTTTTTATAATCCGTTTATAATTTATATATATATATATATATATATATATATATATATATGTTGGTCATTTAAATGTAATAATTTGTTTTAATAAAAAATGGTTGACTAAAATAAATTGTCAAGGATTTTTTAAAAATATTTAAATTCAAATTTTTTTATTTTATTTTATATTTTTTGTTTTAAAAAAAAAAATATTATATATATTTTTATATATAAATATATGATATATATAATTGAATATATATATATTTATATGATTGGCAATTCAATTCTTTACCGTCCTCCTCATTTTCAACAAAAATTGTTAAATTTCATAAATAAAGGACGAATCATCCAAATGTGGGATTTTTGATACGGCAATTAAAATTTTTCTCAGCAAATCTTTTCAAACCAGTGGTTTTTGGTTTTATTTTTTTGAAAAAATACAAAAAAATATTCATTGAAATTTTTTTTTATTTTATATCCTAAATTTTTTTTGGATAAACATTTAACATCAAATTTTAATGTCTCGCATTTTACATTGAAATATATTTTTTCATTATGGCATTCTTTCTGAGAACATTCAAGTTTGAAATTGAATAATTTATATTCATTTATACCAGTAAAAACGATCTGTCATATAAAAAATTTATCTTTCAAATCTATGACGTCATAATTTGGTTTTCTGTTCAATTAAAATAAAATTTGCAAATTATATATATATTATATATATATATATATATATATATATAATGCTGTTCAATAAAAAAGTGACTCACCTGATTTTTTTTTTACTTAAAAAATTTTTTCGCCTATTGTTTTTGGGGTCAAACTAATTTTTAATCTTACTAATATAAAGACCCTTTCCGACCACCTAGTAAAAAAGTTTACTCACCCTAAGGTATTCTATTGATAATTATAAATTTGGATAAAAATTATATTCAGGAAAAAAACTCTGTGCAAAAAAAAAGTGACTCACTTGTTTCCTGCAACTCGTACTCAATAGAAACATAACCAAACAGGTATAATTTATCTATAATAGGTAATATAGTTCGAAATATTTAATAATCTATGGGTCCTCCTTTATTTTGAATAACCTTTTCAAACCTTTTTGGCATTGACTTGATTATGTTCTGACAAATCTCATCTCCAAGCACTGAATTTCATTCGGATATGAAACTTACAATCAAATCCTCTTTGTTGCTCAACTGCTTTCTCGAGAGCCTGTATTTTATAATGCCCCGTAAGTTTTCTATGGGGTTGAGGTCAGGAGATTGGGGCGGCCATGTCATAACACTCACCTGCTTCTCATCAAAGTATTCCTTCATCAATTTTGATTTGTGACAGGGAGCATTATCCTGCATAAAAATGAGCTTGGTGGGGTCGATTTGCACCCTTTCGGCAGAAGGGAGCGAGACAAGGCTCTAAAATTCTCTTGTACTGCTCGCTCCTGAGGGTCTTTTTTAATAGGTTTTAAGAAACCAGTTCCATGAAAAGAAAAGCATCCCCAGAACATTATACTGAACGGATGCTTGACAGTACTTACTGCTAAATTCAAAGAGCTTTCAAAGCTTCTTCTTCGGATTTTAGATCGCTTATCCTTTGAATTTAGCTCAATTTTCGTTTCATCGGAGAAGAGAACATTCTTCCAGTCTTCTACGGTGAAAGTTTTTTGTAATAGTGAGCCCATTCAAGTCTCTTGGCTTTGTTGGCTTTGCTTATTAGCGGCTTAAACCTTCGTGTACAAGATTTGTAGCCTTGTTCTAACAGCCACCGATGGAATGTTGAAGAAGGCAAGACTAACACCTTGCTCTTCGCTTAGACTGGCTGCAATTTCTTGGCTAGTTATAGTCCTGTTCTTCGCAACTTCTCTCTTGATTACCCTGCCAGTTCTATCATCAATCTTTTTCTTTCGTCCCCTTTTTCCTTCCTTGGAGCAGGAGTGGCATCATTATGTGCCCTAAGCACTCGAGAGACAGTTGATTGCGAGGTTATAGCAATTTCTGCAATTTCTCTCGTAGACTTGCCTGCTTTTGAGAGGGCAATAATAGATGCCTTTTAAGTGGTTCTGATGCGTGTTTGTACCCTTTCATCTGGTTAGTTCTTGAGTGGCTATTTCAAGCTGTTTTTATACTGTATGAGGCTTTCTGGAATATTCTGGAATACTCTAGATTTAATTTAATCTGTTCTAGAATTCTCTAGAATATTGTTCTGAGTGTATTGTAAAATAGTGTTCAATATTTTGTCAAAAGTTCTTTAAATTTACAAGTTTAATCATTAGAATGTGATATCTGAGTCACTTTTTTTTTTTTGCACAGAGTTTTTTTCCTGATCTCATTTATATCCAAATTTATAATTATCAATAGAATACCTTAGGGTGAATAAACTTTTTTTCCTAGGTGGTCGGGAAGGGGTCTTTATATTAGTAAGATTAAAATTATTTTAATTAAAAAAAAAAAAAATTTTTAAAAAAAACAATAGACAAAAAATATTATTATATATAAAAAAAAATGATCAGGTGAGTCACTTTTATATATATATCTTTTATAAAAAATATTTATTTAAGGTAAATGCTATTATAATAAACATTATTAAACAACATTTACAAATTCCTGAATGCCTTTTGTTTTCATTTCACAGAAAATATTCGTCCTCCGACATGATTCGAACCTGTATCCTATACGCAACCGCCATTTAGCTTACATTTGATACGCCATGAAAATTATGAATATCATTTATAAATTCATTTTTTTTCAGCGAAATTTTTATAAAGTTTATACAAAATTTTTTTTAAAATTTTATCTTTTTGTCTTTCGTTTTTCCAATCGGTAAAACGTCAATTCTTGTAAATAATTTTGACGATTCCAAATAGGATATAATTTTTGAATGATGTAATATATATATATATATATATATATATATATATATATATATAAATTCAAATGGTTATCTCATAAATATATAAATTTTTATATATCAAAAAAATTTTTATTATTTTGTTATATTTTTATTTTATTTATTATTATATTTTATTCTTCAACTATTTTTCTCTTGCTTTTCTTTGACTATGTTTTTCATTTTCAATATTATATATATATATATATATATATATATATATATATATATTTTATATATTTATACAGATAACAAGAAATTAATTCATGGATTGAAAGGATTAAAACAAAAATAAATATAGAATGTCTAAATTATTTAACCAAAACTCTTTGAATAAACATACATATATTTATCGTTT
>CAHIKZ030002045.1:360000-372500 GCA_903632075.3 Acanthosepion pharaonis | reverse complement strand
ATCCGAATAATGTAAATAGTGTACATAATACCTCATCTCAAAAATATATAGACAGATACTGAAAGGTTAAAACGTTGTAATAAATATGGCGACTAAGATGAGGACAATTAAATATATAATGTAAATAGTGTACATAATACCTCATCTCAAAAATATAACAAATACTTAAAACGAAACGTTGTAATAAATATGGCAACAAATTGATGAGGACAATAGTTTTGAATAATGTAAATAATGTACATAATACCTCATCTCATAAATAAAATATAGATGATACTGAAAGGCCGAAAAACTGTTTTAATAAATATGGCGACAAAGATGAGGACAATTTTTCCGAATAATGTAAATAATGTACATAATTATCTCAGAAATATTGACAGATACTGAAGGGCCGAAACGTTGTAATAAAATGGCGACAAAGATGAGGACAATAGTCCAAAATAATGTAAATAGTGTAAATAATACCTCATCTCAGAAATATTGACAGATACTGAAGGGCCGAAACGTTGTAATAAATATGGCGACAAAGATGAGGACAATAGTCCGAATAATGTAAATAATGTTTATTTTGACATACACTATTATTATTGATATTATCAATTTTGCAGAGGTATTATTAAGTTCATTGAGATACATGTTAATTTTTTGATCAATGATGGAATTAGGAAATCAATTATTAACAAATATTTGTTTACTGTTATATAATTATTTATAGAATATGATTTTGGAAGAAGATATCATTTGATCCCACAGAATCACCATTTTTTTTTTTTTTTTTTTTTTATAACGGTTTAATGTTATATCGTTTTAATGCATTCAAAATTATAATTATCGACACGAGCCAATATAGATAGTTTTTATATAAAAATATAGGATGTGAAAAATAATAAAAAAAGGATAAATACAAAAGGAATGGAATTTTATTATTAATATTAAATTCTATTGTAAATTTTCAGGGAAAGACTGACTTTTGAAATTTGTTTATAAGTTGTGTAATTTGATAAAATAAAGAAAATAGCTTTAACAAAAAATGTCATCTATGTATCTTATAATTAATAGGTGTTTATTATTGCTATAAGTATTTTATTTTCTAAATGTACCATATAATAATTAAAAAAAAATTTTTTAATAAAGGAGATCCCATTGAATGAAATCTATTTGAAACATAAAATTTTAAAAAAAAAAAAAAAGCTATTTGAGTGTACATGCTAATAATAATTTTTTTTAGATAGTGGGTTTAATATTGAAAGGTGGGAAAGAATTGTATACATTGCAGATATATTTGTCAATCGTTTCAATGAAGGGGCATCAGTAAATAACTTTGGTACATCCAAAGATCCGATTATTTTCTTGTTTGGTTTTACAGCATGAAGAATTTGTATAAATTCATTGGTGGAATTAATACGATTTGGGAGGTATGGAGTGATTAATTTGTTAATAAATTTTAAAGAAAGGTAATACAAACTGTAAGTATGATAAAAAGGTTAGAATGTGATTGTTTTTTATTCATTTTTTTCTTTCTATAAAGTATTTTTATATAGGTTGATAATCAATCATAATTTTTGAAAATATAAAATACTGTTTTAGCATTGTTATCAGTAATAAATTTATCGATATCATAATTATCATAAAACCCAGGTTGTTGTGTGTTTTCTGTTTATATTTTGGATCGGATTTCTATTAAGAAATCAAACTGATTTCAACAAAAATTACTTCAAATGCCACGTAAAAATTATAAATTAAATGGTTCTGACAGGACCAAAATTGAAAAAACAAAGAATTGTTTTTTGGGGCAAAAATCAATTTGAAAACATGATTAAGAAAACATTGCTGTTTCGAAATGAAAGGGGACAACCAATATCGAGTTATTTTTTTATAAAACCAGGTTATTTGTATGTTTTGTCTGTGTTCGTTTATATATGGGATCGGATTTCCTATATTTTTCAAACCGATTTCAAAAAAATTTTTCACTTTTTTGGTAATTTAGTGTTTCTAGTCTTGCTGATTAATTTTTTTTTTTTTTTACATTTTAATGAAAATTTTTTTTCATTTACAAGACAATTGTTTATTTGAAAAATTGAATTCAATCGGTAGACTCATAACGATTGAAAAAATGTTTTTGTTTGATTTTGGGTTTGATTTTATTTCATCGTAAAAAAAAAAAAAAAAAAGAAATAAACATGCGTGTCCATCAACCTTAAATACAATAATTTTTTTTCAATTTTATTTTTCAGTCTTTATGATGGTCGATACTTGATCTATCTCTTTTGTTGAAACATCCCCTAGCAACGCTGGCTCACTGATAAAATTTTTTAAAGTTTAGGTGGTGTTATTTTTTATCTTTTTAAATTTATTATGATCATCCGAAATGAACAATTGTGGTCCTCATGTTTGTTTAAAAAAATTTTTAAAAAATTTTTTATCTGCTCGTCTGATAATGCTTTTAGTTATTTTTTTTTTTTAAAAGTTGTGTATAATTCCATTCGGATTTTTTATGAAAATTTTCTAAAAATAGATTCGGCAAAATGAAATACCTCTGTAGTAATAATGGTTCTCTGGTTCCAATAGAAGCATTTGTTGGTATAAAGGTTCTATTTGCGTTTGTTTAAACATTAAATTAGGTTTCTGTGCTTCATGAAAATTTGGTCCAATATTAAGGAATTCTATTTCATCTGGAGTAAGTTGATCTCATCAGATAGGTTAATGAATTTATCTTTTTTAATTTTTAAAAAGTATTTTTTCTTTATATAATTTGTTTTGCTTTTTTTTGCATGAACTTTGAACACATATTCATTTTTTTTTTTCAAGTTAATATATTATTCAATAAAAATAATTCCTTGAATTTAAGTTGTGGTAAAAAGTTTGTAAAGAAAATAATGATATATAAATCCAATTGAAAAAATTTGTTCTAATTCCTCTTTTTCTGTGTTTATTTGTCGTTTTAATTTTTTTTTTTTTTTAAAATTATATGATCTTGGTGTTTTGTCTCTCTCATTTAAAAAATGCGACATCAAAAACTTGAATTTAATTTGTATTCATTCTGATATATATATATATATATATACAGATATGCAAAATTATTAATTCTAAAAGGGTATTTTCCAAGGAGGATGATATCCATAAAATATCATTAAATTTTGAATGAATAAATTAGATTATTTTAACAGACCATTTGAATTCCATTTACCTAATCAGTTTAATGGAAAAAAGTTAATTTTATGTTCTAAATTTTTTTTTATTTATAAATATATATATATATTTATAAAATATATATATATATATATATATTTTGGTTGGATAGATTGAAAACTTTGACCCAAATTTGTTTTTAACTTTTTTGTAAAAATTTGAAATATAAAATACAAATTTTTTAAAATTTTATCCAACCAAATATATTTCTATATCTCTGATATTGAATTTTTTCTTTTTTCAACCTGATTATATTATATAAAAAATTATGCATATATATATATTTAAATTATATTTATATAATTTTAATACATACACAAACACACACACACAAAACATGTATATATATATAAATATATATATATATATTAAATCGTTTATATAAAATAAATTTAAATTTTATAATAATAAAGAGTTTGATTAAATTTGATTATTTATTTTAAATATAAGTTCTTTTCATATTGTCTGAAAGAAGTTTATAATTTTCATTATCATTCATTAAAACAAAAAATCACCATATTGATACATGTTTTATTTCCAATCATAAGCTTTTTTTATACATTAAATCATTATCAAAGATGACAATTATTTTCAATATATCAACAAAATACCTTCCTGAATAAAATGATAATCTGTTTTTGTTGACAAAAAAATTTAAAAGAAAGACTAACTCAAAAAGAAACCAATTGAATTGAAACTGGTCCATATTGGTTTTAACGCTTCAAAAACAAAACTGTTCTTTATTAATCACCACAGAGATCCTTCCCTGCCCTCCATTAGAATGTCTGACGCTCAACTTCTCGAGAGCACCTCTCTGCGGCTGCTCGGTCTCACGTTGACTGCTGACCTGAGATGGAACAAATACATTGAGTCAATTGCTTCGTCCACCGCAAGGAAAGTTGGCTCCCTGTGCCGCGCCAGGAAATTTTTCTCCCCGGAATCGATCCTCCAGATCTACAAATCAACAATTCGCCCTTGCATGGAGTATTGCTGCCATATATGATCTGGAGCCCCTTCTGTTTGCCTCGGGGGTTCTTGATAGGCTCCAGAGGCGGATATGCAATATAATTGGCCCTGCTCTGGCATCTCGTCTACAGTCACTTTCTCACAGACGCGCCGTCGCCTCTCTCTGTCTGTTTTACAAATACTTTCATGGCAATTGCTCCGAGGAGCTGCATTCGCTGGTTCCCAGACTTCATGAGTTCAAGCGCCCTACGAGGCTGGCATCCTGCTCTCACCCCTTCACTGTCGAAACTCCTAAATGTAGCCGTCTCTTCTACTCCAATAGCTTCATGTCTCGCACCTCTCGCCTGTGGAACTCCCTTCCCTATTCCAGTTTCCCTGAGAGCTATAATCTCCAGCTATTCAAATGTAATGTCAATCAACATCTCCAGTTGCCTTGATCTATCCACTACCCTTCTCCTCATCCTTTCTTCTATCACTCCTATCTGATCTTGCTCCAAATTTTCTGTAACCCCTTGCGTCCTAGTGGCTTCCCGCCTTGCTTGGGGTGAAACGCTTAAAAAAAAAAAAATGTATATATTTATCTGCGGAAGTGAAAATCGCGTCGCAGCTCGTTTTTTCAATGAATTTTTTTGTGAAAAATTAAATGGAAAATCATCTTTCTATAAACCAATGGCTTCAGTTATCACTATAGGCATTTAAGAATATTTGTGGAGATTTCATAGTTTATTATTCATTAATTGTACTGACTTTATCATTGGTCCGTTTCTTTGTTTTTATACATTGAAAAACATCCTGTGCAAGTATTAAATATCTCAAATATAGAACATGACCAAAAAAAAAATTTAAAGACACTAATTACATTTGTTAAAACGATTCAAAATAGAGTCCCAAATTGTTTTCTTCACACACACACACACATAAAACAATTTTGACACACAAAATTTCCTGCAAATATTTATATATATATATATAAAATATATATATATATATATATATTTATGATAAATGGTCATTTAAATAAGATTTTGTTTCCCTATATTTTATTATGTCTTCAATGTTTAGATTTTTATTTTCAAGACATATTCATAAACATTTTAATAATATATAACCTATGTCCATGTGATAAATTAATTTAAATTCCAAAATGGACAATTAATTCATTAAAAAAAAATTTTGATTTAAAACATAAACACCTTTTTTTTTGTTTTTTTTATTAAATATATTTTTTAATACTGTCGGAATATATATATATTTTTAAATATTCTATATATTTTTACAAAACACATATACATATATATATATATATATAAATTTTTATATATATATATAATAATTTCCCATAATCATTAAAAAAAAGTGTATGAGGATCAAACATAGATTGATTCATTTAAATGAAATTTTAAGAAAGTTTAAACTCTTAATCAATCATTTAATACCATTATTTTTCCAATTTAACAAAGGATAAAATATGGATCAAAACCTATATTATTTTAATTCTGATATTGATTTTAGATTGGCATTTATATTTGAATCTTTACTTTTCCATTGAAATGAAGATGATTCAATCAAAAAAATTTAAAACATGCTGAGTCCACTAAAACACGTTGAAAAATTATTCTTTATTTTTTTAGAAAATTATTTAATATAATATGTGGTAATAATTCATTGGACAAGTTGAAATTTTGTTCTTTATATTGCTATTTTACTTTTATGAGATACATTTGGCTTCTTCAATACCTCAGTCTTGAAATTAATCATTGAAGGGGTTAATAAAATTTTTTAAAAAATGAATATAGATAATAGAAACAGACAAAGATAGATAGATGATAGATAGATAGATAGAATGATAAATATACGAACAGTGATATATAGATAAGAAACGAACAGATTGGCTAGATAGATAGATAGATAATGAACAGACTTTTTAGATAGATTAGATATTTCATAGATAGATTTTCAATGAAATTGACTGAGATTAATAGATAATAGATAATAGATAGAATAATAAATAGATTTTAAACAGGTTCAAATAGATAGATAGATAGATATAATGACGTAAAATCGACAACATAAAAAAGAAAAATAGATAGATTCCAATAGATAGATAGGAGAGATGAGATATTTTTATATATTTTTTTTTTTTTTCTCATCGTTTCATTTTTAAATTTCTTAAACCCAAGCCGCCATTTTCTCTTTCTTTATCACCGTATCTTCTCATATATCAATGTTATTTTTTTTCTAATTATCTCTCTTTATACACTTTTATTTTACATCAATTTTCTTTTACGAAAAAATATTGTTCCTATAGAGATATGTATTTTTCAATTTACTTTCCGTTTTTTTTGTTGTTGTTGTTGTTTTTTTCCCCCTTCCATATTTCTTGTGATCTTTTTCCTCATTACCAACATTCCATAATAAATCTCACTGATTTTCGTTTGTTTGTTTTGTTCGTTTCTACATCCCCATGTCGCTGTCTTCCATTCTACGATTTTAATTTAATATTTTCCCGCGCTCCCACGAAAGAAGTCGCCATCTTAATTACGGAACCTAATGAAATAATTACGTACTTAATTTTCTTCCACAATTACGAGCTGCGTTTTTATTAAGAATTATGGGCACTAATTTATATACGTTCGTCTTTCGATCATTCAAATGTTTGCTGGCTTGTTTATTTTGCCCTCATTTGTTGGCTTTGTTTTCCTTTTGTATTTTTCTTTTCTTTTATTTTTATTTTATTTTAATAAAGAAGAAGCTCTGAAGGCAATAATTAAACTATTTTTTAACAATCGGGAAGCGTGATAGTTCGTTTCACTGTCGCTTAACGCTGGATACTGACTTCAAGCGAAATCGTCATCGATTCACGACATTTCATATACACACAATTTCCTATCAAAAGGTAAACAAAGCAATTTCTAAAGAGGTTTTGGGTTACTTTATTTATTAATCCGGGGGATTGTATCCCGTTCAGATAGAGGAAAATAAATAAATATACTTTTTAATAAATAAATGGGGAATCTACTCAAATATGGGTTTCCATTCAAAATTACGTTTAAAATGAAAATGCACACGCACATACACACACACACACACATACAGACATGAATTCATAATTTTCAGTGTCCTTTTATGAAATAGATTAAGATCCGCGTCCTGAGTATGAAGATAAACTACATCCGCGTCCTATAAGACGACAAACTACGTCCAACAAAAAGACCTCTGATCAGGAGGTTTTTTTTAGCGTTTTCTAACCACATCTTAATTGCTTATATTTCCAGGTCAAATTTTAAAGGTGGTAGCAAGACCAAATTATATATCCCAGCTTTAGGCAAATAGTGAAAATGTTTTCCGCATCCTTCAAATGACAATAAACTATCCGCGCCCTGGGTATTTCGATAAACTACATCCGCATCCCGGGTTAGACGATAAATCAACGTCCGCGTCCTGGTTTAAATCACGATAAACCACATCCGCGTCCTGGGTGAGACGATAAAAAACCATCGGCTTCCTGGTATACGATAAACTACATCCAATTTCCTGGGTAAGACGATAAACCACATCCGCATCCTGGGTAGACGATAAACTTTTCTGCATCCTGGGTAAGACGATAAACTAAATCCGCGTCCCTGGGTAAGACGATAAACTTATTCCGCGTCCCTGGGTAAACGATAAACTATATCCGCGTCCTGGAAGATGATATAAACCACATCGGTTTCTGGAACTGGCGACGATAAACTACATCCACGTCCTTGTTGTAAGACGATAAACTTACATCTGCATCCTGGGTAAGACGATAAACTTTTCCGCGTCCTGGGTAAGACGATAAACCACATCCGCGTCCTGGGTATAACGATAAACTACATCCGCGTCCTGGATATAACGATAAACTACATCGGCTTCCTGGGTATGACGATAAACTACATCCGCATCCTGCGTATGATGATAAACTACGTCCAACAGCCGGTTATACGTTTTTGAAAAAATAATGTTGCCAGCTGTACGTTTTTGAAAAAAATGATAGGAAAGAACAAATAGATTGAAAATTTGATAAATGAGTTCTTTTTGTTATTTTTATTTTTCGAATTAAAAAATAAAGCAGCAGAGCATGATATTTAATTGTTTTTTTTTTTAATATATAATCATCGAAACACCGAAATTTCCATGTTTCAAAACTGAAACCACAATTTAAATTCAATCATATAAATTAAGTTCAAAATACAGAGTTCCGTTCCATTATCAAGCGATGCTAAGAATAACTTTTGGAAATTGGTTTACTTAATTTATAAGTCCTGACAAATTTTATATTTTGAGATGTTGGAGTTAAGGAAAATTTCATCTTTTTATTTTTATTTTAGGGGTGTTAAGATTTAAATTATTTAGAAAACTCATGTATAATCTATTGTAGCTCTCAAGTCAGTAAGATGGTGGCAGGGGTATCTGTCTGTTGATACAAACTTCCTTTTTTCAAGTAGAAATTTCTGATAGTGTCTATGTTCCAACACATCGTCTTCGTTTCACTAGGAATACATTTGGCATTTTTATTTTTTATTTCATTTTTATTTTTATAAATTTCAATTACGATTTTTTCAAAAGAGGCATTCAAATATCATTTAGTCACATTTTTAACATTTATATTTTTATTCGTATCGACTTAAGACTTTTTAAATTTATTTAATAATTGAGTACATATATGGAAATGTAAAATTAATTATAGAATATAATTAAATATTTATAAACAATTTTATGCAAATATAAATGTCTGTTTCATTATAAAAAAAATTGCTATTACTTAAGCAAAAAATTTGCCAATGTCTACAAAAACTCGCTATTTCATTTCTTTGATTTAATAAATTTTTATTTTTTAGAAATTTATTAATATTTCACTTTTCATGTATTAAAAAAGGACATGAGTCATTTGAATACTTCCTTTTACGCGCCGCTGGCGAATCTTATGTGTTGTTTTTGACCTAAGTATTGTTATTTATTACCAAGCTTCGTGTGATTATTTTATTCAGTAACCTTCCCTAGGATACAAGTCTATAAACATTTACTTGATTCAGGGATAGGTCAGTATTGATCATTTATATCTGAGCATAAGCTTTTACTTGATTCATGTATAAATAAATATTGATCCTTTATATTTGAGTCTATAAACATTCACTTGATTCGTGGAAGGGTTATTATTGATCTTTTATATTTGAGTCTATAAACAATTCCTTGATTCATGGAAGGGTTACTATAGATCGTTTATATTTGAGTCAATATATATTTACTTGATTCATGAAAGGGTTACTATTGATCGTTTATATTTGAGTCTATAAACTTTTACTTGATTCATGGAAGGGTTACTATAGATCGTTTATATTTGAGTCTATAAACAATTACTTGATTCGTGGAAGGGTTACTATTGATCATTAATATTTGATTCTATAAACATTTACTTAATACATGGAAGGGATACTATTGATCGTTTATATTTGAGTCTATAAACATTTACTTGATTAATGGAAGGGTTACTTTTCATCGTTTACATTTGAATCTATAAACATTTACTTCATTCATAGAAGGGTTACTATTGATCGTTAATATTTGAGTCTATAAACATTTACTTAATTTATAGAACGGTTGTTATTGATCGTTCATATTTGACTATAAACTTTTACTCGATTCATGGAAGGGTTACTATAGATCGTTTATATTTCATTCTATAAACACTTTCTTGATACATGGAAGGGTTATTATTGATCGTTTATATTTGATTCTATAAATATTTACTTGATTCATGAAAGGGATCTTATAGCTCGCTTATATTTGAGTCTATAAACATTTACTTGATTCATGGGAAAATATAATTGGCTCATTATATTTGAGTTTAAAATTTATTTGAATCTATAAACATTTACTTGATTTGAGTCTATAAGAAGGATTAACATATTGATTGCTTTATATTTGAGTCTATAAACATTTACTTGATTCAAGGGAGGGTTACTATTGATCGTTTATATTTGAGTCTATAAACATTTACTTGATTCATGGAAGGGTTACTATTAATCGTTTATATTTGAGTCTATAAACATTTACTTGATTCATGGAAGGGTTACTATTGATCGTTTATATTTGAGTCTATAAACATTTACTTGATTCATGGATAAATAAATATTGGTCGTTTATATTTTTGTCTATAAACATTTATTTGATTCGTAAATAATTAATATTGATCGTTTATATTTGAGTCTATGAACATTTACTTGATTCATGAAAAAGTATTCATCCCTTATATTTGAGTTTAAGCTTTTAGTTGATTCTAGGATAGGTAAAGATTGTTTATACTTGAGTCTAAAGCATTTATTTGATACATGAATAGGTTAATATTTGTTCGTTTATAATTCGAGATAGGTAAAAAGTTTGTCGTTTATATTTTATGATAAATTTATTTTTGTCATGAGAATCATTTCTTTATATTTGAGTCTAAATTTATTTCTTCGAAAAAAAATATTATTTTATATTTGATTCTATAAGCATTTACTTGTTTAAGGATAAAAAAATATTGGTCGTTTATATTTGAGTCTTCAAATTTGATTAGAATAAATTTGGTCGTTTATATTTGGAGTCTAACTTTATGTTATAATATTATGAATACTGATTAAGCTATATTTGAGTCTATAAGCATTTATTTGATTTGGGAATGCGAAAATATTGGTTGTTTTATTTTGTCTTATAATTTATTTGGTTAGGGATAGCTAAAATTGGTCCAGTTTATATTTGAGTCTATAAAAATTTACTCCTAAATTTAATAATATTTAGTTGTTTATTTTGAGTCATACTAAGAAGTTTTGACTCAGGATAGGAAAATATTTTAAGTTATATTTGTCTATAAATTTATTTTTTCGACAGCTTCTCCTTTTCAGGCTTTTATTTGATTCCTTTAATCGGTAAATATTTGGTCGAAATGGCTTTGAAAATAATTGTTTGAATATATTTCAGAAAAAAATTTATTTAGTTTTATTTGATTCTCAATAAATTGACATTTTTTTAAAATCCATTTAAATTTATTATTCTGAAACGAAGATATTTTGCTAAAAAATGATTTGATTCAGCGAAAGAAAAAGTTTTAATTAAATTTCCGTTTTAAAAGAGTCACAAAAGATCGAATAAAAAGTATTATTGATTTTAATCAATATAAATTCCGTTTTAAAAGATGTTTTTGTAAAAATTTTGAAAAATCGGTAAATCATTAGAATCTATAAAGAATGCCAATCAAAAGATAAGAAAAAATATTAAAATAAACAAAGAAAAGAGTACACACTTTTATGTAAAAGGCAGTTCTCCTATATGGCAGTTAATTTGGACAAATCTCCTCACAGATGTTTGAAGACTTTTGAAATAGAAACAAAGAAAAGAGTACTTTTAATTGTTTCAGGTAATATTGGTCCTTTATATTTGAGTGAATTTTGGACAATGTGAGCAAAATGAGGAAGAGACTTTTTTTTAAGCAACAGAAACAAAGAAAGATTACTGGACTGTTATATATCAGGGTCCTCCTATATGGCAGTGAATGAATGGAATTTATATTTCCTCACAGATGAAAAAGAGACTTGAAACAATTATTTGAGTGCAGAAAAATGAATACTTGATTATGTAAAATCAGTCCTCCTATATGGCAGTGAATTTATGGTTTTGAAGGCAACAGATGAAGAAGAACTTGTTTTTTTTCTTAAATATCATTGAACTGAAATGTTTTAAATTCACACTCCTAACATTTATATTTGAATATCTTAAATTATTCTTTTGTATCAAGAGATTTCGTCGTTTAAATTTGAAAGAATAACTTCGATTTGAAACATTTAAAATTAGTTCTTCCTTTTCTAATTTTAACATTTAAAACAATTATTAAAAAATTAATGTGGATTAAGACACATGTCAAATACATTTTTTTCTTTGGAACCATTTTTCATTGAGACTTTGCTTCAAAAATATTGTTCCAAGTTGCACCTTAAAATTTGGGATAAATCTTTCAAGATTGTTCAAAAATTACTGTTCTTCAAATTTTAAAACTTTTTCCCTCTTTATAGCCTTTTTAGAAAAAAGCTTTGTTATAATGGTAGCCATTAAATTTTTTTTAAATTTCATTTATAGATGGCACCTGCTTGGAATAACTGCTTTGAACAATGGATCTCAGCTAACCCACGACGATTCCCGAACTCATTAACGAGCAGGTGCTTTGGTAGGAGAGAATATTAAAAAAAAAAAAAAAAAAAAAGAAGCTGGTGATTCTCAGGGTTGATAGACTGCCGAATTCCATACATCTTGGAGAAGAATCTATTGGTGTCAGGGAAATTTTTCATTAT
>CAHIKZ030002045.1:347500-352500 GCA_903632075.3 Acanthosepion pharaonis | reverse complement strand
TTTCCTCATTTTTTTTTTTTTTTTTTTCTTTTTTTTTTTTTCCCTTTTCTTTTTTTTTTTTTTTTTTTTCCTTTTTTTTTTTTCTTTTTTTTTTCCATTTCCTTTTTTCTTTTCATTTTTTTTTTTTTCATTTTTCTTTTCCTTTCCTTTTTTTTTTTTTTTTTTTTCTTTTTTTTTTTTTTTTTTTTTTTTCTTTCACCTTCTTTTTTTTTTTTTTTTTTTTTTTTTTTTTTTTTTTTTTTTTTTTTTTTTTTTTTTTTTATTTTTTTCTTTTTTCTTTCTTTTTTTTTTTCCATTTTTCTTTTTTTTTTTTTTTTTTTTTTTTTTTTTTTTTCTTTTTTTTTCATTTCTTTTTTTTTCCTTTTTTTAAAACCACTTTTTTTCATTTTTTTTTTCATTTTTTTTCTTTTTTCTTTTCTTTCCCGCTTTTCATCATTCTTTATTCTTTTTTTTTTTTTTTCTCTTTGTACTTTCTTTCTTTCCTTTATTTTTTATTTCTTCTCTTTTTTTTTTTTTTCTTTTTTATACCTTCATCATTCTTTATTCTTTTTTAGACATTTCTTTTTTTTTTCTTTTTTTTTTATTTTTTTTCTTTTTTTCATTTTTTTCTTTTTTTTTTTTTCATTTTCATTTTCTTTTTTATTTTTTTCTTTTTTTTTTTCTTTTTTCTTTTTCTTCTTTTCCTTCCTTTTAAATTGTTTATTTTTTTTTTTTTTTTTTTTTTTTTTCCAATTCCTTCTTCTTTTTTTCTTTATTCTTTCCCTTTTTTTCTCTTTTTTTTTCTGTCTTTTATTCTTTTTCCTTTTTATGAATTTGGACATTTTTATTCTTTATTTTTTTCATTTTTTTTTTTCCTTTCTTTTTCATTTTTTCAGTAATTTTCAGCATGCTATTTTTTTCTTTTTTTAAGATTAATTTTTCTTTCTTTTTTTCTTTTTTCTTTTATTTCTTCTTTTTTTCTTTTTTTTTTCTTTATTTTCCATTCTTTTCAATTTTTGAATCTCATTTTCTATCTTTCATTCCATTTTTTTCTTTCTTTTTTTTTCTTTTTGCAGATTTTTTTTTTCATTTTTTTTATTTCTTTAATTTTTTTATTTCTTTTCTTTTTTTCTTTCCTTTTTTCTTTATTTCTTTTTTTTTTTTCTTTTCTTAATCCTTTCCTTTCATTCTTTTTTAGGTTTTTTTTCTTTTCTTTTTCTTTCTTTTTTTGTTTTTTTATTTTTCTTTTTTCTTTTTCTTTCCTTTCCTTTCTTTTATTCTTTCCATTTCTTTCCCTCTTTTTTATTTTTCTTTTTTTTTTTTTTTTTTTTTCTTTTATTTTTCTTTTTTTTTTCCTTTTTCTTTTTTTTTTGTCTTCTTTTTTTTTTCTTTCATTTTTCCGACCTTTCTCCATTTTTTTGACCCCTTTTTCTTTAGGGCTTTTTTTCTTTCATTTCTTCGATTTTTCTTTTTTTTTGGAGAAATCTTCTTTTTTTCAGGTTTTTTCTTTTTTTTCTTTTTTCTTTCTTTTTTTTCCGACATTTTTTGAGCATTCTTTTCCTTTCTTTCATTCTTTTTTTTTTCATTTTTTCTCTTTCCTTTCCTTCATCAAAGGAATGACCTTTTATCTTTGTCAACTTTCCATTTTTCTTTATTTTTTTTTTTTTTTTTTCATTTTTCTTTTTTCATTTCTTCTTTATTTTAATTTTTTTTTTTTTTTTGCTTTTTTTCTTTCTTTCATTCTTTATTCTTTTCCCATTTTCTTTTTTTTTCATTTTCTGTTCAAAAGACCGGCCTTTTTTCTTTTTTTTTCCTTTTTTTCAAATTCCCTTTTCCTTTCATTTCTTTATTCTTCCTTTTTTCCATTTTAGCTAGACCATCTTTTCAAAAGTTTTTCTTTGTTTATTTCCTTTCTTTTATTTTTTTCCTTTCCTTTTATTCATTCCTTTATTTGATTTTTTTCAATTTTTTTTTCTGTCTTTCTTTCCTTTATTCTTTATTTTTATTTTTTTTTTTTTTCTTCTTCCTTTCTTTTTTTTTTTTTCCTTTTCTATTTCTTTTGTCTTTTTTCCTTTCTTCTTTCTTCTTTTCATTTTTTTTCTTTCCTTTCCTTTCATCCATTCTTTATTCTTTCCTTTTTCTATTTCTTTTCGTTTCTTTCTTTCCTTTATTCTTTATTTCTTCTTTTTTTCATTTTTTCTTTTTTTCATTCATCATTTTTTCTTCTTTCCTTTTTATCCTTTATTTCTTTTTTTTTGTTTTGTTTTTTGTTTTTCTTTATTTCTTCTTTTTCATTTTTCCTTTTCTTTTTTTTTTTTTTTTTTCTTTCTTTTTTTTTATTCTTTTCTTTCTTTCTTTCTTTTTTTTTTCCTTTTTTCCCCTTGCTTTTTTTTTCTTTCCTCTTTTTTTCTTTTTTCTTCTTTTCTTTCCTTTATTCTTTATTTCTTCTTTTTTTCATTTTTTCTCTTTCCTTTCCTTCATCATTCTTTATTCTTTCCCTTTTTCTATTTCTTTTCTGTCTTTCTTTCCTTTATTCTTTATTTCTTCTTTTTTTTTCATTTTTTTCTCTTTCCTTTCCTTCATTTCTGTTTTTTTTTTTTTCATTTTTTTTTCTTTTTTTTCATTTTCTTTTCCTTTCCTTCTCATTTTTTTCTTTCCTTTTTTAATTTCTTTTCTGTCTTTATTTCAAGGTTCTTTTTTTTCATTTTTTTCTCTTTCCTTTCCTTCATCATTCTTTATTCTTTCCCTTTTTCTATTTCTTTTCTGTCTTTCTTTCCTTTATTCTTTATTTCTTCTTTTTTTCATTTTTTGCTCTTTCCTTTCCTTCATCATTCTTTCTTTATTCTTTCTTTTCCCTTTTCTTTGTTTTCATTTTTTTCATTTTCTTTCCAATCTTTCATTCTTTATTTTTTATTTTTTCTATTTTTTTCTTTTTCTTTCTTTCCTTTCTTCTTTCATTTTTCTTTTTTAAAACCTTTTTCTCTTCCATTTTTAAAAAAATTTCTTTTCTTTTCTTTCTTTCTTTCCTTTATTGTCTTTTTTTTTATTTTTTTTTTTTTCCTTTCCTTTGGGCATCAAAAATTATTTTAAAATCTTATATTTCTTTTCTGTCTTTCTTCCTTTATTATCTATTTTCTTCTTTTTTTCATTTTTTTATACGTCCTTTCCTTCATTCTATTTCTTTGAACTCACTTTTCTTTCCCTTTTTCTACCTCTTTTTTTTGTTTTTAACACTTTTAGACCTCTTTCATTTTTCTTTATTTCTTTTCTTTTTCCAAATTCTTCATTTCTTCCTTTTTTTCTTTTCTGTCTTTCTTTCTTTCCCTAATTTTTATTTCTTTTTTTTTTGGTTTAATTTTCCTTTCCCTTTTTTTTATTCTTTATTTTTTGAAAGAAAAATTATTATCAAAATTTCTAAGATATTCTTTAACAATCTTCTTTTTTTATTTGCAAAAAATATATTTCCTTTATTTTTCATTCTTTAAAAATTTCCCAAATCTTTATTTTTAAAAACTTTTTTCCAGCAATCTTTAAAAGGCTTTTTTCATTTTTTATTTCTTTCCTTTCCCTCATTTTCTTTTCTCTTTTTTTTTCCTGTCTTTTTTCGTTTATTTCTTTTCTGTCTTTCTTTCCTTTATTCTTTATTTCTTCTTTTTTTACATTTTTCTGAAGGACTTTCCTTCATTTCATTCTTTTTTTCTTTTACCTTATTTCATTTTTTATTCTTTCCTTTATTTCTATTTCTCTTTCTGTCTTTCTTTTGTTCTTATTCTTTTTTTTCTTCTTTTTTTCATTTTTTGGACTCTTTCTTTCCTTCTAGATCATATCTTTATTCTTTTTCTTTTTTCATTTGATTTTCTGTTAGTTTTTTCTTTTTTCTTTGTTTCTTTTTTTTGTCTTTTTCCTTTCCTTTAAATTCTTTACCTTTACCACTCCTTTTGTTATTTCTTTTTTTCTAACTATTTTTTCTTTTTTCATCTTTATTTATATAAATTGCCATCATTCTTTATTTTTTTTTTCTTTTACTTTTCTATTTCTTTTCTTATTTTCTTTCAAACCTTTATTCTTTTTTTTTTATTTTCCTTTATTTTTTCCTTCGTTTCTCTTTTTTTTTCGTATTTTTTTTCTTCTTCCTTCATTTCGAGGTTTTCTTCGACATTTTTTTTATATCCTTTTCAAGACCTCCTTTACTTCCTTTATCCCTTTTTCTTTTTTTCTTTTTTCTATTTTAAAATTCATCATTCTATTTTTTCTTTTTCCATTCTCCAAAATTTCAAATGGTTGATTTAAATTTTTAAACTTTTTTCTTTTTTCATTTTCGGAGTCAGAATGGAGTCCTTTCCAAGCATTCTTTTCTAACTTTTTCATTTTTCTTTTTCCCCTTCATTTTTCTATTTCTTTTTTATTTAACTTTATTCCTTCAGCCTCATTCATTTTTTCTTTTTCTTTTTTTTCATTTTTTTTTCTTCCTTCATGCCTGTTTTTTCTTTTCTCATTTTTTCTTTTCTGTCTTTCTTGGACATTTTTTTTATTTCTTCAAACCCGCTTTTTTTTTTCGGATTCTTTGGTCTTATATATCCCTCTTTATTTTATCTTTTTATATTATTTTTTTATTTTCATTTTTTTTTTTCTTTTTCTTTTTTCAAATAAGAGGTAACCATTTTTCTTTTTTTTCTTTTTTTGATTTTCTTTATTCTAATTATTCTTTTTTTTCATTTGTTAATCTTTTTAAAATTAAAAAGTCATTTTTTTTCATTTTTTCAAAAAAAAAAAACAACATTTTTTTTTCTTCTTTTTATTTCTTTTCTGTCTTTCTTTCCTTTTTCTTTATTTCATTACTTTCAATTTTTGCTTTTCCTTTTTTTTCTTTTAACAATTTTTTTTTTTTTTTTTCCTTTTTTTTTATTTTTTTTCCAATTTTCATTTTTCTTTTTCTTTCTTTTCATTTTCTTTTTCTTCTTTTTCTATATTTCTTTTTCTTTTTTTTTTTTTTTTCTTTTTTTTCATTTTTTTTTCCTTTT
>CAHIKZ030002045.1:325000-345000 GCA_903632075.3 Acanthosepion pharaonis | reverse complement strand
CTTTCTTTTCCTTTTTTTTTTTTAATTTTTTTTTTTTTTTTTTTTTTCTTTCTTTCTTCTATTCTTTCTTTTTTTTTTTTTTAAATTTTTTTTCAATTCTTTTATAAAAATCCTCCATTTTTTTTTTTCTTTTATTTTTTCTTTTCTTGGTTCATTTTTCCCTTTCTTTTTGTTCAAAATTTTTTCAAAATTTATTTTTCCAAAGATTTTTTTCAAAAAATTTCGTTATTTTTTTTTTTTCCTTTTTTTCTTTATTTTTTTTTCATTTTTTTTTTTTTTTTTAATTTCTCATTTCTCTATTTCTTCCTTGTTCAGTTTTTATTTCCTTTCTATTTTTTATTCTTTATTTTTTCTTTTTTTTCATTTTTTTCTCTTTCCTTTCCTTCATCATTCTTTATTCTTTCCCTTTTCCGTTTTTCTATTTCTTTTCTGTCTTTCTTTCCTTTATTCTTTATTTCTTCTTTTTTTCATTTTTTTCTCTTTCCTTTCCTTCATCATTCTTTATTCTTTCCTTTTTCCCTTTTTCTATTTCTTTTCTGTCTTTCTTTATTCCTTCGAATTTCACTTTTTTTTTCTTATTCTTTATTTTTTAAATTTTCAGTTTCTCATTTTTCTTTGTTTCTTTTTTTTTTGTTTTTACTTTTTTCAGTTTTTCTATTTTCCTTTCTTCTTTTAATTTTTTTATTTCTTTCTTTTTTTCTTTTTTTTTTCTTTTTTCTCCTTCATTTCATTTTTTTCTATTTCTTTTTTTTTTTTTTTTCCAAAAATTTTCTTCCTTTTTGTCAATTTTTCTTTTTCTTTCTTTTTTTTTTTTTCTTCATATTTTCTTTTTATTTTCCTTTTTCAATATGCCCTTTTTTTTTTTCATTTTTTTTTTTTTTTTTCTTTCTTTCAAAAATTTTTCCTTTTTTCTTTCAATTTTTTTTTTTTTTTACTTTTTCTTTTTTTTTTTTCATTTTTTCTTTGTTGATTCCCTCCTTTTTAATTTTTTTTTTTCTTTCAATTTTTTTTTCTTTCGTTTTTCCATTTTTTTATTTTTTTTGTTTTTTCATTCAAATTTATATTTTTGTCTTTTCTTTTTCCTTTGTATTTCAATTATTTTCTTTCAGTCATTCTTTATTTTATAATTTTCAATTTTTCTTTTTCTTCCTTTCTTTTTTTTTATTCCTTACATTTATTTCCTTCTTTTATTCTTAATTTTTTTTCATTTCTTTTTTTTTTTTTTCCATTCCATCTTCGTTTTTTTTTTATTCCCACCTCTTTTTCCGTTTTTCTCTTTCATTTCCTTCTTCTATTCATTCTTTCTTCCGGTTTTATTTTTTCCTATTTCCTTTCTATTTTTAAATTTTATTTTTCTTTTCAATTTTTTTTTAATTATTTTCCTTCTTTTTTCTTTCCCTAAATTTTTCGTTTTCAATTTCTCGTTTACATTCTTTCTTTTATTCTTTACTAGTTCTTATTTTCACTTTTTCCAAAAAATTTTTTCATGAAATTTCTTTTTGTTTTTTTTCTCTTTAATTTTCTTTCTTTCTTTTTCATTCTTTTTTCATTTTCTTGTTTTCAAATTTTTCAATTTCATTTCTTTTTTTCTTTTTTTTTTTTTCAAGTTTTTGTTTTGTTTCTTTTATATAAGAAATTCATTTTCATTTTCTCTTTTTTTTTTTTTCTTTTCATTGATTCCTTCCTTTTTATTTTTTTTTTTTTTTTTTTTCTTTTTTTTTGATTCTTTCCTTTTTCAATTTTTTTTTTTTTTCTTTTTTCATTTTTTTTTTTTTTTTTTTCTTTTTTTAAAAAATTCTTTCAGTTTTAAAATAGTTTTTTTTTCAATTTTTTATTTCCTTTCTTTTTTTATTCATTTCTTTTAAATTTTTTTTTTTTTTTTTTGTATTCTTATTTTTTTTTTTTGAATATTTTTTTCTTTCTTTCTTTCTTTCTTTTCTTTTTTTTCTTTCATCATTATTCACATCTACATATTTTTGTATATTAAGAAATTTTTTTTTTTTTTTTTAAAAAAAATCTTATTTTTTCTGGGGATTAATTTTAAATTTTTTTTTCTTTTAATTTTCTAGCACTTCCTTCCATTGTTTTCTTTTTTTTTCCTGATTTCATTTTTTTTTAAATTCTTCTCTTTCCCGGTTTCTTTTTTCATTCTTTTTATCTTTTTCTGCAGCTTTTATTCATTGTCTTTGATTTCTGTATTTCCTCTTTTTCTTTCTTTCTTTGTTTTATTCGTTTCTTTCCTTTCCGTCTGTCTACGCATGCTTTTCTCTTACTTTTTATTCTTCTTTTGGTTTTTCTTTTTTTCTTTTCTATTTTTTCTTTCATGTCTTCGTTCATTTATTTTTTCTTCTCTTCATGTTCCTTTTCTTCTTCGTTTTTTTTTCTTTCATCGTTTCTCTTTCTTTCTCTTTTATCTTTTATTTCTTTTCCTTTTTCCTTCTCTATTTTTTCTATCGCTGTTACTTTTTTTTTTCCTCTTTTAGTTTCTTTTTCGATAAACCCGTCGTTGTTGCAGGTGAGAACACAGATATTAAATATGTACCCGCCTCCCAGGCCATTTAATTATCCATTTATCCATCAAATTATAAAGAAAAAATCTTTTTTTTTTTGAATTGCAAATATCTTATATTTTTTTTGTGTGCAATGACTGACGTGGACACAATCAAACACGAAATTATTGTTTTTTCCGAAACGTGAATATTTAGCTGAATAGATCATTTTTTTGTTTTGGATCGAACTCACTATTCAGTTGTAAATGATTAAGCCGAACACGAACAGCAACGAACGCGATTTGATTTTATGCTTTTGGTTAACTTTGAGTTGTTCAAAAGTTAAAAACCCAAATATATACAATATATATATATATTTTTTCAAGCTTTAAAAGTCAGCTTTCAACATTTTTTAAAAAAATCATTTAACTAAGTTTTATATTTTTATATTTTTTTTTTTACTTAATCTATTTGTTGAAACTTGACTAATGCATGGAATAATAATGCAACACAAAATGTACTTAGAACAAAATGTATTGAAACAAGAAAGTGTACAAATATTTACATATAGTCTTTTGTATATTCCTGGTAAGACCGTTCCTGGAGAATGTGTTGACTGAGTCGCAGTCAGGCAGAGTCTCTGGTTGAATCTCTTGATTCCTGTATTTATCTATCCACCCACGAGGATAAAATGTGGCACAAGGCCGGTTTAAAAATGTATATCCAGAGCCCGTAAACTTTGGCCAAAAAATGGCCTTTCTGAACCCATTTAGACGGGTTTTAGGCCTGTCTACCACCCCGGACGAAAAATGCCTCTCGGCAAAGCCTCGTCCGGGTCCCTCACTGCAAAATGCAGAGAGTTCGACTGAGAGTGAATCTCTTGATTCTCAATACTTCTTCCCGGTACCAACCATATTTATATGGTCGGTAATCCACTATGTAAATTAGGTATTAGAATGATACCACAATATTTCATAAAATGTTATTGTATTTTTTTTAGCTACGTTTAATTCTAATGTTATCGATCTTAAAAAAAAAATTGATGTTTTTATTCTATTTTTTATCATGGACCGAGCCTATTTAGCAACCTGATATTAGGAGGATATACATGACACTATGTTTATATAATTAAATAAGGAAAATATATTTAAATTTTATTATTTCCTCAAAAATGAAGAATAAATTCTTTTGATTTTTTAACATTGGTTCTAAAATTTTGATGCTGAGATATATTTATACATAAATGTTTTCAAATAAATAAAAATTAAACAGGATGCAAATTTGAGGATTTATATTGCTTAACATTGATCAAGATTAAAATTTAATGTTTAAATTTCCTCAAAGATGAAAAAATGCTGAAAGAATAAATTTATATACTTTTATATATATATACATATATATCATATATATATATATATATGTATATAACGATGATTGAAAGAAACATGCAAAAAGATGGATATATATATAAATATAAATTATAACTTGTCTTGATATTTCCTCAAATTGAATATTATATTCGATTTACACAGGATATATATTTACATAATCAATATATTATATTGTGGATCGCGCGTTTTACAAGCAACAATTCCGTCTTTTAAATTTTAAAAAGGTGGATAAATATAAATATACATCAAACTAGGCAACAAATGTTGACGATTTCCTCAAATCATCGTGAAGAAAAGACACATTGCGATATAATGTGATAAAAAAAGATGCTAAATTTATCATGGAAAGAAAGGTTGAAAAAAATGAGATATTAAAGAAATGCAAACAAATGGAATTATGTTAAATTCATGAAGATAAAATTTTGGACGATTTCCTCAAATTTGAATAGGTTAAATCGATGGAAAATGATGTGATTCTAAATTAAATTTAAATTATCATGGATCGCGCGTTATTAGTAAAATGAGGTTTTTACATGGATGCAAACAAAGGAATTATATTTAAAATAAAAAAGATAATATATTTTCTATTGGACGATTTCCTCAAAATGAACGAAGAAAAATACTAATGAATTTAATGTGGTTTATCAGAAGGATGCTTAGGATATCATGGAACGAGCGTGTGAAACGATGAGTTCTTAGAATTTATCAACTGCAAACAAGGAGGGACCTTATATTTAATATCAGGAAAAATTTAGCAAATGAAATTACGATTTCCTAGAAAGATGAAAGAAAAGACAAAATTACGGAGATGTAATTCTACAGAAAATGCTTAAGGATATCATGGACCGAAATGAATTTTTTTGAGAGAAATATTGAATATTAAACAAACATGGAAATTTATGAAAAAATTCAGAAAGAGAATCCAAAATTGAACGATTTCCTCAAAGATGAAGAAGATGGTCCTAATTTAAAAAACAGATTTTAAAATGAAGGATGCTTTTTGATATCAAAACCATGCAAAAATGAAATTTTGACGATTAAAAAGTCATAGAGGAGAAAAAAGGAGATGAAGCTTACTTAACATTTTTCTTTATGAACAGTTTTTATTTTTGGACGATTTCCTCAAAAATGAAAAATAAACTATTACGGAGATGTGGTTCTAAAGAAGGATTTTGAAAATATAAAAATGGAAAGAGCATGATTAAAAAACGATTGGCTACAGGTCTTAAATATATTTGCAAACAAGGAGGAGGCTTATACTTAACATCAGGAAGAAGGCAGCGAATGTTGGACGATTTCCTCAAAGATGAAGAAGATGAGACTCGAGGCGACGGAGATGTGGTTCTAAAGAAGGATGCTGAATTATCATGTACCGAGCATGTGAAGCAAATTAAAAATGGTTAAAAGGAATAAACAAGGAAGGAAATTAAATAAAAAATCAAGAAGAGGCATTAATGTTGGACGATTTCCTCAAATATTAAGAAGAGATTCAAACCCACTTGAATTAAGTGGTTCTTCAAAAAGAAATTAAGGATATGTGTGTGACATCTGTACGTTTTTCAAATGAGGTCTTTTCCCCAATTAAACAATATGGAAGTTATAAAATATTCAGGAATGTCCAGCTTTTGTTGGACGATTTAAAAATTTGATAAAATGACTCGATTCGAACATTTTTTCTGGTTCTTTTAAAAATAAATACTGATCATTTGAGAATTTTTAAAAATGAATTTTAATATTCCATGCAAAGAAAAAAATGGAAATAATATACTTAACATCAAAAAGGGAACGAAAAATGTTGGACGATTTCCTCAAAAATGAAGAAGAGACTCATTGCGACGGAGATGTGGTTCTACAGAAGGATTCTAAGGATATCATGGATCGAGCGTGTGAGCAACAATTTAAAAATAGAGATGCAAACAATGAGGAGGTTTATACTTAAATCACGAAAAATACATTTTTGAGAAACATTTCCTCAAAAGATTTTTTAAGAGACTCGAGGCGACGGAGATGTGGCTCTACAGAAAAATGCTTACATATCAATGTTTGTTAAAAGATTTAAACATTTTAACAATGCATATTTTATAGAATGCAAAAATAATCAACAAATAGAAACTAATCAGGAAATGCAGCAATGTTGATTTATTTCCTCAAATTTGAAGAATAGACTTATATAAAGCGAAACAGATGTGGTTCTATTCAAAATGCTAAGGATAACATGGACCGAATTTGTGAATTTCGATTTTTCAAAATTTGCAAACAAAAGAATATTAAAATTATAAATAACATAAGGAAGATAAACATTAATGTTGGACGATTTCCTCAAAGATGAAGAAAAATCGAACGACGGAGATGTGGTTCTATAAGGATTTGATTTATCATGTTCTTCGAGCGTGTTTTTTACGATGCGGTCTTTAAAGAAAATGCAAACAAGGACGGAGGCTTATACTTAAAATCAAAGAGGCAGCGAATTTTGGATTTCCTCAAAGATTAATTTAATGAGACTCGAGAATGACGGAAATGTGGTTCTAAGAAGGATGCTAAAAATATCATGGACCGAACGTGTCTTAACGATGAATCTTAGAAATGTTCGTTTACAAGGAGGAGGCTTATACTTAATTGATCTATCAAAAAATTTTATTTCTGGACGATTTCCTCAAAGATGAAGAAGAGAAATCGAAATCGACGGAATGTGGTTCTACAGAAGGATGTTAAGGATATCATGGAACGAGCATGAAAAAAACGATGAAATCTTAGAATTATGCAAACAAGGAGGAGGCTTATATTTAATATCAGGAAAAATCATTTTTATGTTGGACGATTTCCTCAAAGATGAAGGTAAATACTCGAGGCGAATTCAAATTAATAAACTATTTAAATTTGCTAAGGATATCATGGACCGATGTGAGCAACGATTAAGGTCATTTTTTTTTTTTTATAAGGTTTAAAGCTTATACTTAACATCAGGAAGAGGCAGTGAAATTTGGACGATTTCCTCAAGATGAAGAAGAGAAGAACCTTTACGACGGAAAATTGTGGTTCTTAAGAAGGATGCTGAGAATATAATGGACAGAGCCTTTGAAACGATGAGGTCTTAGAAATGGATGCAAACAAGGAGGAGGCTTATACTTAACATCAGGAAGAGGCAGCCTAATGTTTTTGGATTTCCTCAAAGATGAAGAAGAATACTTAATTCGACGGAGATAGTGGTTCTACAGAAGGATGCTTGAGGATATCATGGATCGCTTCGTGTGTGAGCAACAATGCATCTTATTCGGATGAAAAAAAAAAAGGAGGCATATAAAACATAGGGAAGAATCAATTGTTGGACGATTTCCTCAAAGATGATGAATTTTTCCAGGCGTTGTTGAATTGGTTCACAAACAAATTTTTTAGGATATCATGGACACAATTCAAACAACAATTACAAAAAATTAATTCATGATAAAAATATTCTTTCTTTTATAAATTAATATCAATTTCTTTAATTCTCAAAATGTTATTTTCAATGGTTTTCAAAAAATGAAATAATTTCTAGGCGACGCAGATAGCATTCTTTTATTAAAAGATGATGAGGATATATGTTTACGATGATTGTGAGACTTTAATGAAACTTTGAAATTATGCAAATTATTGTGTGGCTTATAAAAAAAAAAATTAAGGAAAGGAATGTTACGAATGTTGGAAAATATTTAAAAAAAATGAAAGAATACGAAATATTTACAAACGGAGAATGAAAGTTCTAAAAGTTAAAGATGCTAAGGATAACATGGATTCAAACAACATGATCAGAATACTATGAAGGTTTTTTAGAATTTGCAAACAAGGAGGAGGCTTATATTTTTAACATCAGGAAAAATAGAATTAAATTTGGACGAATTCCTTATAGAAAAAAAAAAAACATCAAAGGCGACGGAGATGTTTTTCTACAGAAAATTTGCTGAGGATATCATGGACCGAGCGGGTACCCAACGATGAGGTCTTAGATAAGGATGCAAACAAGAAAATTATTGAAAATTGGTTAATATAAAAGAGGCAGGACAGAATGTTGGACGAACTCCGAAAGATGAAATAATGACTCGAGGCGACGGAATGTCCTATAAAATAAATGCAAAATATATCATGGACCGAATTGATAACGACAAAGTCGATATATATAATGTTCTTTTAGGTGGAGGCTTAAATTAAATTTTTGAAAATAGAAATTGAATGTTGGAATTTCATTAAAGATGAATAAAAATATACATATCATGGCGACGGGAATGTGGTTCTACAAAGGATTTAAGGATATCATGGATCGCGCGTGTGAGCAACAATGAAACTCTTTTTTAAAAATACAGATGCAAAAAAAAAGGAGGCATAATACTTAATCATAAGGGAAGAGGCAATTTTTCTTTAAATAAAAATGATTTCCTCAAAGATGAAGAAGAAATTAACGAGGCGACGGAGATTGGTTCTATTTTAGGATGCTGAGGATATCATGTAAAATCAATTGTGAGCAACGATGCAGGTTTAAAAATTTGCAAACAAGGAGGAAAATTATATTTAAAATCAGGAAGATTAGCGAATTTTGGACGATTTCCTCAAAACATTATTTTAGACTCGAGACGACGGAGATGTGGTTCTATTAAAGGATGTGAATAAAATCATGGACCGAACCACATAGCAATGATGAAGTCTTTAAAAGGATGCAAACAAAAGAGGCTTTATCAATTAACATCAGGAAGAGGCACCTGAATGTTGGACGATTTGATCAAATGTGAAAAGAGACTCTTCATTTAGACGGAGACGTTTTCTACAGAAGGATCCCTAAGGATATCATGGACAGATATTTGTGAGCAACGATGCGGTCTTAAAGAGGATGCAAAAAAGATGGAGGAAATAATTAACATCAGGAAGAGAATAGCGAATGTTGGACGATTTCCTCAAAGATGAAGAAAAATTTTATCGACGGAGATTGGTTCTAATAGAAGGATGCTAAGGATACCATTGACTGAGCGTGTGAGCAACGATGAGGTCTTTATAAGGATACAAACAATTTGTATTTATTTGCATCAGGAAGATCTTGAAAATTGTTGGACGATAATTCCTCAAAGATGAAAAGAGATACTCTGGAATTACGGAGATGTGGTTCTACAGAAGGATGCTGAGAATATCATGGACAGAAAATGTGAGCAACGATGAAAATTTAGATCAAATTTGCAAACAAGATGGAGGATTATACCTTAACATCAGGAAGATTTCATAAATTTATGTTGGACGATTTCCTCAAAGATGAAGAAGAGACTCGAGGCGAAAGATGTGGTTTTTAAGAAGGATGCTAAGGATATCATGGATCGCGACGTGTGAAAAACAATGAGGTCTTATAGAGGATGCAAACAAGGAGGAGGTTTATACTTAATATCAGGAAGGCAAATGTTGGACGGTTTCCTCAAAGGATGAAGAAGATTGAGTCGGGCGACGGAGATGTGGTTATAAAAATGATTTGAGGATATTATGTATATAATGTATGAGCAACGATGCGGTCTTTTGAAGATGCAAACAAGGAGGGGAACCAATAAAAATCAGGAAAATTAGAAAATGTTGGACGATTTTTCTCAAAGATGAAGAAGAGACTCGAGACGACGGAGATGTGGTTCTAAACAAAAATGCTAATTCCAACATGGACATTGGGTGAAAAATTTTTCATGATTTTTCTTAGAGAACCAAATGCAAAAAAAAGGAGGCTTATACTTAACATCAAATTTTATATTAATTTCAAATAAGTTGGATAATGGACTTAGAATTTCCTCCTTTGAAAAAAAAAAAGACATCAAACATTGAAATGTGGTTTTTAAATAAAATATGCTAAAATATACCATTGAAGAGCGTTTGATTTAGCAACGATGAGGTTTTCAATGGATGCAAACAAAAAATTAAATATAATTAACATCATGAAGAGGGTTGCTTTTATGAAAAAATTTCCTAAAAGATGATTGAATGGTATTACGACATTGTTTGGTTCTACAATTTTTTTTTATTTATCATAAGGAAAGAGTTTTTTTTTATTCGAAAAAATTCTTATTTTCATGCAAACAAAGGAAAAATCCATTATATTTTCCATCAGGAATTTTTTTTGAATGTTGGACGTTTATTCAAAGATGAAGAATTAAACGATTTTCGAAACCGACGGAGATGTGGTTCTACAGAAGGATGCTAAAACATAACATGGACCGAACAAAATTTAAGTTGCAACGATGAGGTCGACATTTCCTTTTAATAAAAGGAGGCAATAAATTGTATTCAGGAAAGATTTTATGAATTCTGGACGATTTTATCAAATGATGATGAAGAGATTCGAAATCGACGGAGATTGGTTCTAAATTTTATATTGCTAATGATATCATGGACAGGTAATGATATTTTAAATAAATTTTTTCTTTTTTCAGATTGCAAATTTAGATGGATCTTGACATTTCTAAATTCATCAATAATTGTCAATTAGTTGGACGATTTCATCAAAGAAAATTGAAAAAAGTTTTCATAATTTACGAAGATCATTTTTTACAAAGGATATTTAGATATCATTTTCCGAGCGTTTGAAACGATGAGGTCTTAGAAAGGATGCAAAAAAAAACATGCTTATTTATTAAAAACATCAGGAAGATTTTCAAATAGAAAATGGATTTTTCCTCAAAGATGAAGAAGAGACTCGAGGCGACGGAGATATGGTTCTTTTGAAAAGGATGCTAAAATTATCAAATGGACCGAAGCGTTTGGGCAACGAACTTAACGAAAATGCAAACAATTTTAATTATAATATAAATCATAATCATTAAGATAAACAGAAGTTTTGGGATACATAATGTGGAAGGAGGGCATATAATCTGATACTCACTGTTCGAATAGAAAAAGAAAACAAGGTAAAAAAAAACGCTTAATATACCTGGATTCATTAATCAGAACGTGGTCTGACTATTGTAAAACAGATGGAAGATACATGTTGAGAGCTTGCAAGGGATAAAGAATTTGTGGAAAAATATTTTCGCCTACGTCCTGAAAGGACAATAAAAAAAAAAGAAAAAAATAGATTTACAACTTTAATAAAAGACGCTTCTCTGTGGCTGAATATATATAAATTTACCAGATCAAATGAAGGTTTGCATCAATGTTACAAATTTGATTTTTCGGAAAATATATATTTTCTACGAAATTTCTAGAAAATTCAGGCCTTAAATATATATAATAAAATTTGATTAAAAAAAAAAATTACATAAAATAAATTTTATCTATAAAAAATAACGTATAAACGGAAAATATATTAAATAATTGCCGGGCTTAATCCATTTTTTAAATCTGTCTGTTTGTATATATATATATATATATATATATATATATAAATAAAATAAAAAAAAGAACAGTAAGATATAAAATTTAATTGTTCTTATAGATATTTTATATTTTTATTTTGTAGTGCTCAATGTAAATTTACAGAGCATTAATATTATAAATTAATTGATTTAAAATATACGTTCATTTTCGCTTTTTTTATTTCCAACCATGTTTCAAAAATAGAAGCTAAAAACCCCTAATTTTATTTTTTTCAAAATAAATTAAAAGCATTAGTTCCATTTCATCTTCAAGCGAATATATATATATATATATATATATATATACGTATTTTATATATATATAATTAGTAGAGAACACGGTGTTGCCCGGGGATGTAACAGTAAGAGATAGATCATGTATCGACCATCATAAAGACTGAAAAATAAAATTGACAAAGATTATTGTTTAAGGTTTACGGACACGCATGTCTTATTTATTTATTTTTTTTCCGAATTGGTCAAACCCAAACTCAAACAAAAACATTGTTTTCAATCGCTATGAGTCTACCGATTGAATAGAATTTTTTTATAAACAATTGTCTTGCAAATGGAATTTTTAAAGCATTCTGAATGTAAAAATAAAGAAAAAAAGTGTGCAAGACAATAAGAAACACTACCTGCCAAAAAAAAAGTGAAGTTTTGTTGAAATCGGTTGAAAAATGTAAATTGAAATCCGATCCCATATATAAACGAACACACACACACAAAAACAACCTGGGTTTTATAATAAGTATAACTCGATATGAGTTGTCCCCCTTTCATTCTGGCGACAGAATCGTGTTTTATCGTGTTTTCAAATTGATTTTGTGCGAAAACAATTGTGTTTTTCCAAATTTTGGCGCTGTCAGAACCACTGCAAGGTAATTTTACGTAGTCCTGTGAAGTTTTGTTGAAATCGGTTGAAAAATGTAGGAAATCCGATCCAATATATAAACGTACAGACACACACACACACAAAAAAAAAATCTGCGTTTTATATATATATATATATATATATATATATATATATATATATATCCGTGTGTGTGTGTGTGTGTGTGTTTAATATTTAATTTAGGCAGATGGTGATTTTGTTGACGAAGACACAATCTGAAGCAGATGTATAAGTCTGGATATGTTAGTCTGAGTTATTTCCCTTTAGTAATTCAACTCTTGACATGACTAAAATACATTTTATAGTAGAATTCCTACCAATACATTTTATAGCAAAATGACCAACAATACATTTATCTGTAGTAGGCCTACAACTCCGTTCGGGATATGATTATTTGAAGCCATAAATTTGTGTTCAAAATATTTAGATTCCGGCATTAAATAACTCATAGAGATGTTGATAAGCCTCTGAACGAAATCAACCAACCAATATTGCTGTCATATCTGGCCTGGTGTTTCTGTTATGTATCTCGAGATCGCTGACAAAATCTAAAGTAGTGTCTGCAATGTTATAGGTCCTGATCTGGCATTTCGACTTCAGTCACTTTTTCGCCGCCGTGATGTGGTTTTCATCTGTCTTTTCTACAAATATTTTTCATGGCAATTGTTCTGATGGGCTTTCCTTCTTGGTGCGTCAACCGTAGAAATTTGTAGTGGTGCTGGTGGGCGGTTTCCGGACATCATAGCATCAGAAATTAGACTTGCGTTCACGGAGATAAAAGCCTACTTGACAGGAAATAAAACGTGCAAAAATAACAGAAAAGGCATGGTAAATTGTATGTTACTTTCATACAATTTTTTTATAATTTTGTGTGTATTGGTGTGTGTATTTTTTAGGTTGCAATTGTATTTTGGTACATGTGATAAAGGGGAGAATTTACTCCGTAGTATAATAAACAATATCACAGAGAAAAACCGACACGTGTTGCTCGTACCAAGGTTCGTGATGAAGAGATTGAATTTAATGTCTTTTGGTGGGATGTCCGTATTTCCGGCAGAAACAGTTTATTTATTTATTTATTTATTTATTTGCATGCTGGGAGTATTTTTATGATTTTTATTTAATTCATTTTATACAACATTTTTATGTGATTATTTTATTTTATTTTAATCATAAATTTAATTAATATTATTATTTTATATTTTATTTTTATTTATTTATAATAATAATAATAATCCTACAAGTTTAAGCGTGCTAGATTGCCTGTTAGATCTCACCGTTCTGCTATTGAATTGGTTAGATGAATCCGTATGTTATATTTTAATAGATACTTTTCTCGCACTTCTCGCCCGTGGAAATCGCTTCCGGCTTTCTTGCTTCTCTTCCACTTCAGTCAGTCAATTAAATATCATGCGTGATATACCCTTGGGCGAATCGATTCCTTACTGACTAGGCAGTTTTTCCCGCAGTAGGTTGCCATTTGTTTCTGCGGTAGACTGGTTGCCAACCAAGGCTACAGGACCCAGTCTGTCCTGCTATTCAACCCATAGATGGAAGGAAAAGAGATCGATTCATACCTTGTCTAAAGGTACTTGTGCGTAAGTGAATATAACGGATTCGTTACATCCCCACCCCCCCGACACCTTCAAGCTTTAAAAAATTAAAAGCAACGCCAAACGATGTCTTCTGTCTTCCTGTAAATACTTTTCTTTTTTTGCCTTTAATCCTCACTAAAGTCTTCTCATTCTCTTTCATTCCTAATAACCACTTGCATCTTAGGGGTATTATCGCACTCTTCTGTCTTCCTGAGATCTGTTCTTTTATTGTCCTTTCTCCTTACTAAAGTCTTCTCATTCTCTTTCATTCCTAGTAACCCCTTACATCTTAGTGGCATTATCGCCTTGATTGGGGTGAAATGATTTTAAAAACATAATTTTGTCAGATGTTAAGAAAGTTGGTACACGTCCGAGAGAATTTTTCTCTCCATAATGTATCTTGTATATCTATAACTCTACCATTTGTCCATGCTTAGAATATTGCTGTCACATATGGCCAAGTGCCCCTGCTATTTATCCTTGAGCTCCTTGATAAAATCCAAAGACGAATCAGCAATATTATTGGTCCTGAAGTGGCGGCTCGGCTTCAGTCACTTTCCCCTCACCGTAAGGTTGGCTCTCTGTGTCTTTTTTTATAAATACTTTCATGATATTTTTTCTGATGGGCTCTTCGCTATGGTCCCTAGACTTTATGAATTTAAGCCCAGTACTAGACTGGCGTCGAGATCTCAGCAATTTACAGCTAAGCAGGCCAGTTGTAACGGTAACTTTTATGCTATCAGTTTCTTTTCTCGCACTTCTTGCTTGTGGAACTCCCTTCCCCCTCCACAATTTCCTGTCAGCTTTAATCTGTAAAAATTTAAACGAAATGTCAATCGTTATCTACTGTCCTCCTGATAACTCTTTCCTGATCTTGCTCATTAATAATGTTTCTGTTTGTAATTCTTCCAAACCCTGTAACCTCCTTGCGTCTTAGTGGCTTTATTGCCTTGCATGGTGTGATACCGATTAAATGAAATTATTTATTTTACGCCCAAAGATGTTAAAATGATATCAAGGAAACGTGTTAAAAAAAGAACGAGTGTGCATGCGTACAAGTGAGCGTGCGTCAAAGTGCGCATGTCAGTATCGGTTTACGCTCAACGATATATAAGACTTTTCTAGGCGTCCATGTTCTTCTTCCTCTCTTTCTTTGTTCGTGTTATCTCTTCCAGCCCAACGGAAGCGCTGGTTCTCCATTCCACCGGGCAACGGGACTCACGAGCCGACTGATCCGAGATCGTCAGCCATCTTTGCCCATCTCCAATCCTGATGTTTCCAGCTCCAATGTGCCTCGACAGGCTTAAACTGCCCACTGTCCAACAAATCTCCCATTTGTCTATTTTGCAGCTTGACTCACGAGGAGGGGATCCGATAGACATTAAAAACAGGGCCCGACGTTCGAAAAGGTCGGTTTGGCTATTAACGAGCCTAACAGCGAAATTAGCAACGAATGCCAGTGAGTGACAACGGACTAGCCGAGGCCAGAAAGTCATGGCCGCCATTTTGTACGATGTCTGAGAGCTGTAATCCTTCGAAAGCGCGGGAAAAAAAAATAGGAAGTGATCAAGGCTGAGGTAAAGTGGAGGTTTGTAGCGAATGGCGAAAATAAAAGACAGAAATTAGTTCTTCATTCTGAATATAGAAAACTTGAGGTAGATGGGTGAGGGTAAAATTCATATCAGAATGAAGAATGAAAAAATTGGAATGAGAATGTGTCAACAAGATATATATATATATATATATATATATATATATATATATATATATATATATATATATATATATATATATATAATTATTGACTTTGCAGTATAAGCACCAAAAGTTCATGTGAATATACCATTTTGGTGTGAAATTGCCTGGTTATTTCGAAAATGACATTAAAACATTGCGTTCGATTACCGTTTTCGATTTATCGTCAATGTAATTTCGATCTCTTTCACGTTGTCCTTCCGCCATTACTGGTGTTATTTACATGCGTTTTCCTCTAGACGTAATGCGCGGAAGATTGCTTAGTTAACCGCCTTTTTACAGCTTTTCGTATCTTACTGGTCTTGATTACTACGCGATTTTCGGGGATGTTATTTTAAAATGCGATTATTTCTGAAAATGAAGTTTTAAATGAATAGTATTTTTTTTTCATTATTATCTTTAATAAATCTACTAATAGCAAATGAAAGAATCTCACCCTAAAATATAATTTACGAAGCTTTAAATTCAAGAAAATTTCACGACACATAAAAAAAGCATCGTTGAAAAGAAGGAAAAAAAATCCTTTTGTTTTTTTTTACTTCTCAGGCACGTAAATTTTATTTTATTTTATTTTTATTGTGGGATTTTACTATTTTCACGCATTATTTAACGTATTTCATTATTTCAAACTCCGTGCATTGCGCAGTAATCAAGACAAGTGAACCTTTCGCACCGCATGATTAATCGAAACAAACGTATGTAAAAAAAAAGTCAGTAATGGCGGCCGTTCTGGGTACGCAACGAGAAAGAAGTCGAACTTGCATTGTCCATAACTTCTAAACAGCAATCGTGCGCAGTGATTGTTTTTAAAGCGTTTCACCCCCAAGCAAGGCGGGTAGCCACTAGCACGTAAGGGGTTACAGAGAGTTGGAGCTAGAGCAAATAGGAGTGATAGAGGAAAGGATGAAGAGAAGGATAGGGGATAGATCAAGGCATCTGGAGACGTCGATTGACATTACATTTGAATAGTTGGAGATTATAGCTATCAGGGAAACAGGAAAAGGGGAGAGAGTTCCACAGGCAAGAAGTGCGAGGCATGAAGCTATTGGAGTAGAAGAGATGGCTATATTAAACAGTTTCGACAGTGAACGGTTGAGAGCAAGATGCCAGCCGAGTTGAACGCTTAAATTCATGAAATCTGGGAACCAGCGAAAGCAGCTCATCTGAGCAGTTACCGTATTTGTAAACAAGACAGAGGGAGGCGACGGCATTTTCGAAATAACCAGGCAATTTCACAACAGAATGGTGCATTCTCAATACTGGTGGGGTTGGTGCATATACTGCAAATTAACCGACATAATAGTTCTTTTCTTTGACGAATGATAAAAATAAATGTGGGAAGATTGTGTAGCTGTTCAAAAGCCCCCACTTCCCGCAATAAATAAATAAATAACAAAAAAAAATGTAGATATAAGAACAACCCTGCAATGGATAATTTATAAGAATGTACCTTCTCCTTCTATGTGCCGTGTCCATTCAGGTCGTTGGAGATCATGGCTCTCCACAATTTCCTATCCTTTGTAGATCGTAATAAATTTTGTCTTTTTGTTATCTTTCCTAAACCCTGTTCCGCCATTAACTTACTCAAACTTCTTCTTCTTCTTCTTCTTCTTCAATGTGCCGTCTGACATTAGCACGTAAGCGATCATGGCTCTCCACAATTTCCTCTCCTTTGTAGGTTTAATAAATGTTGTCTTTTTGTTGTCTCCCCTAAACCCTGTTCCGTCACCTATTTACTCAAACCTCTTCTTCTTTGTGTCATCTCATATCAGCATATAGGGGATCATGGCTCTCCACAATTTCCTCGCCTTTATAGGTCTTAATAAATATTGTCTTTTTGTTATCTTTCCTGTTTCACCATCTATTGACTCAAACTTTTTCTTCTTCCTCTGTGTGCCGTCTCAGATCAGCACGTAGGCGATCATGGCTCTCCACAATTTCATCTCCTTTCTAGCTCTTAAGAAATTTTGATATTTGCTATCTCTCCTAATCCCTGTTTCGCTATTTATTTACTCAAACTACTACTACTACTACTACTACTTCTTTTTCTTCTTCAATATGCCGTCTCACATTAGCACGTAGGCGATCGTGGCTCTCCACGATTTCCTCGCCTTTATAGGTTTAATAAATATTGTCTTTTTGTTATCTTTCCTAAACCCTGTTAGACCATCTATTTACTCAAACTTCTTCTTTGTGCCGTGTCACATCAGCACGTAGGTGGTCATGGCTCTCCACATTTTCCTGTCCTTTGTAGCTCTTACGAAATTCTGACTTTTTTTATCTCTCCTAAACCCTGTTCCGCCATCTATTTACTCAAACTTCTTCTTCTTCTTCTTCTTCTTCTTCTTCTTCTTCTTCTTCTTCTTCAATATGCCGTGTCACATCAGCACGTAAGCGATCATGGCTCTCCACAGTTTCCTCTTCTTTGTAGGTCTTAATAAATTTTGTCTTTTTGTTGTCTCCCCTAAACGCTGTCCCGTCACCTATTTACTCAAACTTCTTCTTCTTTGTGCCGTCTCACATCAACACGTAGGGGATCATGACTCTCCACACTTTCCTCTCCTTAAATTTTGCCCTTTTGTTATCGCTCTTAAACACTATTCCGCCATCCATTTAATTTCAGTTTTTCGCGCATTTAATTTTTCCTTGGGGTTAAGCTCTCCGGCCTTCCTGAAGGCAATATCATTTCTGACGATTTTCAATAGAATTACGGCCATATCATAAAGCTAAGCAACGTCCAGCCTGGTCAATAACTAGATGGGTGATTGCTTGGGATATGCACCAGGTGATGCAGCCTTGAATGTGTGTGAGTTTTCCCCGGAAAAATAAATCGGGGAGCAGAGTTCGATTTCGAGTCGGTTTCGTTATATTCACTTACGCTCTATTACCATGGTGATCGGTATGAATTCACAACTTTTCTCCCTCGGCTATGGGTTAAATAGTAGAACGTTCCTCTTTTTCTTTTTCGTTTCCTTTCTTATGGAATTTCTTTGAATTCTTTTCTTTCCTTTCTTTTCTTTCTCATCCTCCTGTTCTTTCATGACGTCGTTTCTTTCTTTTTTTTAGTTTCTCTTTCTTTTTATTTCTTTTTTTTTTCTTTTCCTTCTCTATTTTTTTTCTATCGCATTTTCTTTGTCTTCCTCTTTTCTGTCTCTTTTTTTTCCCATAGACACGTTGATGTTGCAGGTGAAAACAAAGATATTAAATATGTACCAGTCTCCCAGGTCATTTAATTAGCCTTTTCTTGATAAGAAAGACGTTATTATCATACTAAAATTTTAAATACAATATTCGCTCACAAAAAAAAAAAAAAAAAAAAAAAATATTCTTCCAATCCAAAAATATATTTTATATGTGAAAGCCTTTAAAATAGACAAATCAGTCAAAAAATTCAAAATAATTTTTTATTCAATTATACGAATTAATATCCTCATCTTGATTAAATTTCGCACTTTTACACGCGAAAAACTGAAATTAAATGGTTGGTGGAATAAGATTTAGGAGAGATTACAAAAAGACAAAATAATAAATTTTATCTGTTTTACTTTAATTATCCTAAACCCTCCAACAAAATTTTTGAAAAAAAGAAATTGTATTTGAACCCATGATCGCAAACATGATGATGTGACACGGCACATAGAAGAAGAAAAAAAAGAAGTTTGATTAAATTTGGTGAAATGAACAGGGTTGAACCGAACGAAACAAAAAACAAAATTATTTTCATAAGAAAAACAAAGGTTTTAAAATTGAATATAAATCCATGATTGTTCGTGCATGAAGAACGCATATTGAAAAAAAAAAAATAAAAATGTTTGAGTAAATAGATGGCAACATGTTTTTAAATAACAGATAAAGAAAAAAACTTGTAAGAGCTAAAAATATGTTAAAAACAAAAAATAAAATTTCATGTTGATAATCTTCCTATTTTTACCAAGAAGAAGAAATTTGAAAAAGAAGAAGTTTTTTTTAAATAGGTGACGGAACAAGATTGAGGAGAGATAACAAAAGTCTTTATTTCTTAAGAGCTACATGGAGAGGAAATTGTGGAAAACTGATGTTGCCCAAACTATCCAGAATTGAATTGAAGAAGAACTAAGAAGAAAAGAAGATACTTGAGCAAATTAAATGGTGGAATCTTTCAAGTTTATACGAGATAAGAAAAAAAGGGTTCAATATTTTTAAAGACCTACAAAGGAGAGGAAATTGTGACTTTATGATCCCTGCGGGCTGATGTGATGCATTTTGTAGAAGAAGAAGAAGAAGAAGATTTTCTTTTAAATAAAATGTGGTCAAAATTTTACACAAGACTTTTGAACGGTGTAATCTCCGACCTTTTGTAGATTCTCTGGCATTTTTCAATTAATTATTCGATCTAATATTTATCATCTTGATTCTTTATTTAATTTTATTTTTTAATCGAAGATTTTTTGGCCGGTATACTCTTCGGGTTTCCTAGATCCAAAACACAACGCATACAAAACTCAAATGTCGTCTCAGGGGTAAAGAGAGTATTATCGTCTTCCTTGGTT
>CAHIKZ030002045.1:307500-317500 GCA_903632075.3 Acanthosepion pharaonis | reverse complement strand
TATTATTATTATTATTATTATTATTATTTTTTTCTTTTTTTTTTTTTCTTTTTTTTTTCTTCTTCTTTTTTTCTTCTTATTAATCTTATTATTATTATTATTATTTTTTTTATATCTTCTTCTTCTTTCTTCTTTCTTCTTTTTCTTTTCTTCTTCTTATTATTATTATTATTATTATTTTTTTTTTTAAATTTCTTTCTTACCTTTTTTTTTTCTTTTCTTCTTCTTCTTTTTATTATTATTATTATTATTATTTTTTTTATTATTATTTTTTTTTTTTTCTTAAATTTTTTTTATTTTTCTTCTTCTTATTCTTTTCATTTTATTATTATTATTATTATTATTTTTATTTTTTTTCCCTTCTCTTTTTTTCTTCTTTCATTTTTTTTTCTTCTTATCTTCTTCTCTTTCTTCTTCTTCTTCTTCTTCTTTACAAATTTTTTTTCTTTTTATTATTATTATTATTATTATTTTTTATTATTTTTTTTTAAATATTCTCAATCTCTTCTTCTTTTTTTTTTTTCTTCTTCTTCTTAAAATTAAAAATTTATTATTATTTTTTTCTTTTCTTTTTCTTCCTCTTTTTTTTCTCTTCTTCTTCATTTTATTAATATTATTATTATTTTTTTTTATTATTATTTTTATTATTATTATTATTATTTTTATTATTGCCATTTTTATTATTATTATTATTATTATTTTCTTATTATTTTTTTTCTTTTTTATTATTTCAGCTGATATTCTTATTATTTTCATTTTTTCTTCTTTAATTAATATTATTATTATTATTTCTTCAAGTTCTTTTATTTTCCTTTCATATTTTTTTTTTATCTTTTTATAATTTCATTATTTTTTCTTTCTTCTTTCTTCTTCTTCTTCTTCTTTTTTATTATTATTATTATTATTTTTCTTTTCCTTTCTTTTTTTTTTTCTTTTTTTTCTTCTTCATTTTATTATTATTATTATTTTTATTATTATTAAATTATTATTATTATTCCAATATTTATTATTATTATTGCCCTTCTATTTTCTTTCGTTCCTGTTTCAGATTCAAGTTTTTTTTATCCGATATTCTTTCGTTATTTCTTTTTTTTTCTTTTCTTTTTTTTCTTGTGAGGGAACATCCTTTTCATTTCGATTTCGTCTGCCTTCAAATTTAAAATTTACTGCCTTTTTATCCCGAAAAATTTTTTTATTTCTTTTACATATTTATTTATTTATTTATTTTTTTTTTTTTCATAACCTTTCCAAAATTTCTCGCCGTCAAAGATACCAAAAAAAATCCATCCCTAGCCTTAATTTTTTATTTTTATTTTCCAATATTTTTTAAATCTGGATGAAAAAAATTCTTTTCTTTCTTTTTAAAATAAATTCTTCTTCTTCCATTTTTTTTTTTCTTTCCTCATTTTCATTTCTTCCTATCATTCCCCCCCCACACCGGCATCCATCGGCATCAATCACTCTCTTTTTGACAAAAATTGTTTGCATCCATTTTCTTTTCCAATATGACACTCTAATATTGATCGATCATATAAATATATATTTTGAGAAACAGTCCAATGTATAATGGAGATAGTGAACATTTTGACCTCCCTGTCGGCTGTCCTCTACATTTTCTTCAACAAATTATCTGACTTCTTTTTTTACTTTGCATTTTTGTAAGCGTTTAATCTACGAGGATCTGCGTATGTAATTTGATTGAAATCGACCGTTCAATCCGTTTTCGCCATCTTGAAGTTGTCTCCACGATTCTCAGCAGTGATTAGCATCACCGGACGACGGGCAAAATCCAGCACGTCACACGAGCGGAGATCAAGTCAGGCAAAATGTCGTCATTTTTATATATATATCACATATATAGGAAAAATATATCAGTTCTATAGCAGTCGGAAATATATTTTTATATATAATTTAAATAGGCTGGCTGATTTTGTTTTGTACAAAAGAAAGACTGTTGATCAAATGAAAGATGATAATCTCTTTAAATAATTTCTTTTTCTGTCCATCTTTCCCCAGAATTCTATTAAATAAATAATATTTTCAGCAAAATTTTGTAGTATTAATTTTCTAGACCGAACAAACACACATATATATTAGATTTTGAGCCGACGTTTGCAATTATATTGATATAACAATTTTATAGATATATTAAATAAACAAGAAAACAAAATTTATTATGTACTTTAGTAGAGCCCGGCGTTGCCTGGGGATGTAACAGTAATAGATAGATCAAGTATCGACCATCATAAAGACTGAAAAATAAAATTGACAAAGATTATTGTTTAAGGTTGACGGACATGCATGTCTTAATTAGATTTTGTTTTGTTTTGTTTTTGTTTTTTACGAATTGGTCAAACCCAAACTCAAATAAAAACATTGTTTTCAATCGTTATGAGTCTACCGATTGAATAGAATTTTATTATAAACAATTGTCTTGTAAATGGAATTTTTTAAAGCATTTCTGAATGTAAAAATAAAAAAAAAAAGTGTACAAGACAATAAGAAACACTACCTGCCAAAAAAAAGTGAAGTTTTGTTGAAATCGGTTGAAAAATGTAGGAAATCCGATCCCATATATAAACGAACACACACACACACACACACAACAAACAAACAACCTGGGTTTTATAATAAGTTTTATAAATCGATATGAGCTGTCCCCCTTTCATTCTTAATGATTTTTTAATCGTGTTTTCAAATTGATTTCAATACAAAAAACAATTGTGTTTTTTCCAATTTTTTGCTGTCAGAACCACCGCAAGGTAATTTTACGTAGTCCTGTGGAGTTTTGTTGAAATCAGTTTGGAAAAATGTAGGAAATCCGATGCAATATATAAACGTACAGACACACACACACACGCACACAATCTGCGTTTTATAATAAGTAAGATGATGGTAAGAACGTCCGATTTCCGACACTGAAAACCCGTTTTTTGTGTCAGGGAGTTGACATTTTTGGTATTATTGGCATTGAGAGCGAGACCCCAAACGGGCGGCCCCTTTTGTGCCTTAAAAAAACCATGCCTTAGGCCGAACAAAGCTTTGTCAGTGAAACTGGACAGACGGAAAGGTTTTAACGTACTGGCTGTGATCAAACTGGATTATGCGTTCTCCACATGAGACCGTAACTAAGATGTACTCGGCGTAGTTGGTGCATAAAACATAGTAGGGGTCTGTAGGTGCTAAACAATTACAAATGCGTCTGAACAGGTGTCTGCAACAGGGATTGGTTAGCCGACAAACATACTCGGGTACGAACAGCAAGTCCTTATGCCTCAAAACTATATTTTACCAGAAAAAATTTTTAGCCAGGGTTGGCAGTGCCAAATGAACCACCAAAACTACGTTACTTCCTGCGGTTGGCGGCTGACGAGGGCTGGGTATCGCAAAATGTTTTCCCACGTTGAACAAATTTTATATATATATATTATATATATATATATATATATATATATATATATATATATATCTCTATATATAAAAGGCAGGATGTGTGTGTGTGTGTGTGTGTGTGTAACGAATGCACGGCCGAAATTTTCGACGGATTTGCACCAAAATTTACATGCACATGCTCCAAGTTAGCGGGAAGGCCAAGACCGACTTTGCATTTCCCAACTCCCATCGATAGTGGAAATAATCGATTTTTTCATGCTTCTACGGCAGTTTTCATGTAGTTTGCGGCCATTTTGTACTGGCCAGAGTGAGAGCCAATAGCTGGCTGCCACGAATAGGCAGGAAGATTCTATTGGCCAGCGTGAGAGCCAACAGCTGACTGACACGAATGTTAACTAGCATGCTAGCATGCAAAAAAAAAAACCGATAGCTGCATTCGTCACAAGTGGGAAAAATTTAAATCTGCATGGCACTTTACTCCAATTGGCTCATTCGCTTGCTTAAACTCAACGTTGATTCTGATTCCGCAGAACTGGGTTGGGTGTGAAAAAGTATTTGTTGTTAACATTCTTTTTTCATTCGGTTTTTCCAGTTACGAGTCCTTTTTTTTTATCGTTTTGTGTTCATTTTGTTTAGTTCTTTTTTCGTAACAGATTTAATGTTTAGTATAGAGCTTAGAAAAAAATTCGCAGTGTGAGATAGGCAAGAAGTAAGGCATGTAGCAACATCAGCACGGCAAAGGACACTCCTTTAAAGGCAAGGAAGGGCAAAAATATTTTAAGTCAAGGGATAGCGATTGCTGTATGAGTCGTACGATTTTTGAATCAAGCACGGGCAACGCCGGGCCATATATATATATATATATATATATATATATATATATATATATATATATATATATGTCCATCAGTAAGCGGATAAATAGAAGAAGTAATTTTAGTATAAGTATCTCTTCGTGATTCTAGCATTATGTTTCTTGATATTCTCAGTACTTACATAATAGTATGTTATAAGGGAATATGCATATACCCAAGTCCACCCCTCACTGGAATATGATTCGCTGGTGTCCGTCATAAATACAGACGGACGTGTAGGTACGACAGAGTCTATGACAACGCCCATTTTTGAAATGAAAAAAACATATTTATATTTGCATGAAAATGTTTATAAATGCTTAATTATATTCTATCATTAATTTTACATATATGCACTAAATATATGTAAATAAATTCTCAATTAGTACTCAATTAGTAAATAAATTGAAAAAGTCTTAAGTCAATACGAATAAAAATATAATATATATATAAATGTAAAAATTTGTGACTAAATGTTATTTGAATGCCTCTTTTGAAAAAAATCGTCATTGAAATTTATAAATATAAAACTTAAATAAAAAAAAATTAAAAATTAAAATGCCAAATGTATTCCTATTGAAAGCCAGACGACGCGTCGGAACATAGACACTACCAGAAATTTCTACTTGAAAAAAAAAGGAAGTTTGTATCAATAGACAGTTACACCAGCCACCATCTTGACTTAAATTAAGTGCTACAATACATAAGCTTTCTAAATAACTTAAATCTTAACACCCCTAAAATAAAAAATAAAATAAAAAGGATGAAATTTTCCTTAAACCCAACATCTCAAAATATTAAATATTAGTGTTCTCTTCAGATGGATACCTCCGTTTGATAAATTTGATTATAGTACTTCTTGTGCACGCTTTCAAGATCTTTTACCAGACTACACCATCCTGCCAATTCTTCGGACGACAGTTCCGATTTCTCAGTATGTTTTATTTGACTGGTACAGACGGTAAAAAAAAAAACAACTTTTGACCAATTTTATAATTTTTTTTTCAGGTTTCTGTACCGCATATCCATGTTTATTTTCTTATTGGTTATAAGTTTTATCAAAAACTGATCGTTTTTTTTTTCGCGCAAACATAATTTCCGCCGGAATCATGATTGAGAGCGCATATCTATACGGTATAAGCATATGCACCTACAAAAATTGCTGTAATGCAGTAGCTATTGATCCACCGTTGGCTTCTTTAGAGCCCTTTTGAAGCTATCTACAAAACGCTCTGCCTGGACGTTTCTTCTAGGATGGTAAGGGGCAATTGTTATGTGCTCTACCACTAACATTTTGCAAAATTCCTTAAATTCTTTCGATGTATATTGGGTGCCGTTATCCGATACAATTGAATCTGGTAGTCCGAACCTTGTGAACAGTTCGTGTAGATTTGGTTTGTTTTGTTTTACGGCATATCAACCTCAATGGGTCATTTAATGCCGATAACATTTTTTTTTTGCTGGTAATAGCTTTGTTTTGTCAAAAATCTATTTCTGTTAATATTTTTTTCTCAAAAATGTATACTTGGCAACTTTATTTTTTTCAAAAACGTATTATCAGACGCCTTGCTGTTGGACGTAGATTATCGTCTTACCCAGGACGCGGATGTAGTTTATCGTCATACCCAGGACGCGGATGTAGTTTATCGTCATACCCAGAACGCGGATGTAGTTTATCGTCATACGCAAGACGCGGATGTAGTTTATAGTCTTACCCAGAACGCGGATGTAGTTTATCGTCATACCAAGAACGCGGATGTAGTTTATCGTCATACCCAGGACGCGGATGTAGTGTATCGTCTTACGCAGGACGCGGATGTAGTTTATCATCTTACCCAGGAAGCGGATGTAGTGTATCGTCATACCCAGGACGCGGATGTAGTTTATCGTCTTACCCAGGACGCGGATGCAGTTTATCGTCATACCCAGGACGCGGATGTAGCTTATCGTCTTACCCCGGACGCAGATGTTGTTTATTGTCATACCCAGGACGCGGATGTAGTTTACCGTCTTACCCTGGACGCGGATGTAGTGTATCGTCTTACCCAGGACGCGGATGTAGTGTATCGTCTTACGCAGGACGCGGATGTAGTGTATCGTCTTACCCTGGACGCGGATGTAGTGTATCGTCATACCCAGGACGCGGATGTAGTTTATCATCTTACCCAGGACGCGGATGTAGTTTATCGTCATACCCAGGACGGTTCGTGTAGAAACTGAATTACTACTTGCGTGGTTGGTTTGTTACATCTGAATATCTCTGGCCTCTTTGAAAAACTCTCTACAACAATCAGATAATCCGCCCCATTAAGTGGAGCAGAAAAGTCAACATGAAGACGTGACCCTGAACGGTCAGTTGATCTTAATTAGTGGTGCTTTAGCCGCCAAAGCACAGCCTTTGCATGATTTCACCAGGCATTCAATGTCTCTATCCGTGCTACGCCAGTATACGTCACCACTCATCAATCTTTTCATTCGGGATATACCAGGATATCCTGTATGAAATTCTTTCAGGGTACCCTTTTGTAGTGCCAAAGGTACCACGACTCTTTCGCTATACATGAGAATATCATCGCACATTGAGTATACTTCCGAACCTGCTTTAGTCCTGTCTACTTTTTTCTTCATTTCAGTAATAATTTTATCCTCACACGCTTTATATTTTATATCTTCTAACGTCACAGGTAGTTCCCGGTATTGCATCGTCGGATTGTAGAGAAGCAGAAGGTTCATTATTCTTTGGAATAAGTCTGGGTAACCCGTGTCCGTGACTTAATTTACATGATGGTAAGAATTCCATTTTAAAGTCGTAATTTAATAAAATGGTTCCCCGAGGTTGTAAACCTATTAAATGTTTGAAACGGTAATCCATTTTTTGGAACCATAAATAGCTATCAACGGTTTGTGATCTGTCTGTAGAGTAAACCTTTTCGCGTGAACGAATCTATGAATTTTTTTCAGAGCAAAGACAATCCATGATCTTTACTTTTCAATCACGGAGTAGTTTTTCTCGGCCTTTAGAAGCGTCCTTGATGCGTGTGCAATCGGGTTAATCGAACAGTCTTCTAGTTTATGCATAATGCTGGCTCTCATATCGTACTATTGGCGTCACTTGCTACGATTTTTTCTTTCTTGGGATTACGATAAAGAGCTAGTCTGGCGTTATATCATTCACATTATTCGGACTATTGTCCTCATCTTTGACGCCATATTTATTACAACGTTTCGGCCTTTCACTATCTGTCTATATTTCTGAGATGAGGTATTATGTACACTATTTACATTATTCGAACTATTGTCATCATCTTTGTCGCCATATTTATTACAACGTTTCGGCCTTTCAGTATCTGTCTATATTTCTGAGATGAGGTATTATGTACACTATTTACATTATTCGGACTATTGTCCTCATCTTTGTCGCCATATTTATTACAACGTAAAGAATTCAGACTTCAGTCCGAATCAGTCCTGAATTCTTCTGAAAAATACGATTTTGAAGTTCATGGAAAACATTTGCCAACTGATTTACAGTAATGCCTGAAATCACATTAGTTATTTTAGCTCTACGTAAAACTAGGCACATGAAACTTTATAACATTTTTTGCAGATTATTTCTAACGCAAATACAAATAAAGTTATACATTTTTTAAATGTTCACACGAACTTTATGGACGCCCTGTATTTAAAAAAAATCTTAACTTCTGATTGGTCACTTAATATTTAAATCATGTCCGAATAACATCGACCTAGTTCTTGACCTGACAAAAAAAAATAATTCCGCCAACATCTGTCAATGTCTTTTTCTAGCCTGTCACGTGATTACGTTGTTTATAAAAATATTAGACACGAATTACTTCTCTCTCTTCCTTGATTTCTTTCGCTACAAAATATAGTTGTAAAAAAGAGATCGCGTCTCGACCTCTTTGCGGGCGGGCGCTATGAAAACATATTCAGATTAGGACAATAAATGTTTCCCGTGAACTGCAAAATCGTATTACCCTTTGTGTTGCTAATGATGGAGGACATGTGGAAACTTAAATAAAATTTCAATAAAACCTTAAAAAATATAGATTTACTTCTTTTTAATCCTTTTTACAAATTATTTCTATCGCAAATACAAATAAAGTTATAAATTTTTTTTTTTTTGAACTTTATGGACACCCTGTATGTATGAAGCTGGGTAAGCTTTGTGATCCACTTTTTGCACAGATTTGCACAAAATTCAACATTGATAAGAAAATGGTAGCAGGATGGTAATGGTTTACCTAATTTTCTCCAGGTATAAACATTTATCATACTCAAATCAGAACCACTATTGAGTTGCCATCTGATGTTTTTGCTTGGAATTTTTACCTGCACAAATTTTTTTCAGGAGTAATTTTAATATAATTACTCGCTCGTTTTTTTTTTTTTTAATTTTGCTACAAATTGGGTTTTGTATATCCTTTTCTTCCACATATAAAACGTTGTTTGTTTTTGTAAGGACAATCCTTATATCAATGTAATTCTACACAAGTGTAACAGTGGTTAGAAGTGATGTTTTTTTGTTTTCCTTCTTCACTTTATGTCACTCTTGCAATGTTAAATTGGGTTCGTTTTCCAATTTATTGACAATCCTTCGGATTTCAGAGTCTTTTGTTTCCGCGTCTCGTATGTACGAGTTTGTCGTTACTTTGAAATTTTTCATGCAGCAAGGGCGGACTATCATTGTTGTTTCGTCCGTGTGTTGTTTGATTTATTGGAATTGTCATCCTTGATAATGCCTTGTGTAAGCCGAAAGCTTAGATAGGATTAAAACATGTATCAATATGGTGATTTCCTTTCGTCTTATAACGATAATGTGATTAAGCTTATCAGACAATATGAAAGGAACTTACTTAAAATAATTAGACAAAACTTGTCTATATTATTTAATGAAACATGCATTAATATATATATATATATATATATATATATATATATATATATAAAGGCACTATTCAAATTTGCTTCATCATCGACGCACTTGGATAAGACGCTCTAAATATAGCACATCGGATCTAACAACGTGTTCCCCTGCCAAGAGTTATATAGGTTCGAACCTTGTCGGAAAAGTATTTATAGAAAAAGCAAAGGGAGGTAACCTTACGGTGAAACGCTAGATCAGGATGAATAATTTTGAAAAGAATTTATCTAAGCTTATACATATCATTTGTTATAGCTATTTCGAAAACAATAAAGAAAAACTTGATTAATACAAAACAAAATAATAAGAAGCTAAAGGGTTCAAGGAGGAATTTACTCTATCACCCGCAATGATTGCAACAAAGAAAACATAGGTGAAACCTCGAGGGATTGAAATAAAAGATTATGTGAACACAAAAGGGATCTTTTACGAGAGAACACATTCAACGCATTAGTTGCGCACCGTATATAATCTGACCATATTCTCGATATAAAAAATGCTAATTAATTAATTTAATTAAAAATGAAAGCAACTAAGACCAAAGTGTATAGAAATTAGTTTAATCTTTGTACATTAAATCCATATACCTGTTCAGTTTTGTACGCTAACGTAAACAAAGCAATTTTTAAAGAAGTGATGGCTTTATAATTTATTAATCCGGTCGAATTTTATCCCTTTAAACGTCATTGTTATTGGATACCCATATTTGAGTAGACGTTCTGTAAAATAAGCAACTAATCAGATATGGGTATCCATTAAAAATAAGTAAGAAAATCTGTCGGATTACTGAATAAATATAATCCATCAC
>CAHIKZ030002045.1:270000-302500 GCA_903632075.3 Acanthosepion pharaonis | reverse complement strand
ATAATTTTAAAATATAGATATTTAGATAGATAAATAGATAGATAATTTGGAAATAGATAGATATGAAGAATTTTGTAGATAGATAGATATATTAGATAGATTAAATAAAAATGTTATATATGATCTATAGATAGATAGATCAGATACGCGCCGTCGATAGATATGTCTGTTCTACAAATAGATTAATGGAAATTGCTCCGATAGCTGCATTCGCTGGTTCCCAGACGTCATGAAGAAAAGCGCCCTACGAGGCTGGCATCCCGCTCTCAATGTTCACTGTCGAAACTCCTAAATGTAGCCGTCTCTTCTACTCCAATAGCTTCATGTCTCGCACCTCTCGCCTGTGGAACTCCCTTCCCTATTCCAGTTTCCCTGAGAGCTATAATCTCCAGCTATTCAAATGTAATGTCAATCGACATCTCCAGTTGCCTTGATCTATCCACTACCCTTCTCCTCATCCTTTCTTCTATCACTCCTATCTGATCTTGCTCTAAATTTTCTGTAACCCCTTGCGTCCTAGTGGCTTCCCCCTTGCTTGGGGTGAAATGCTTAAAAAAAAAATTTTATATATATAAATATATAAGAAATATATGCTATATAAATCGAAATTTAAAATACAATTTATTCTATAAATTTTTATATGTTTATTTACCGCATCGATCCCGATAAAAACAACTGAAAATTTTAGCAATGTTGTAAATGAAAACAAAATTTGAATATATATATATATTTTTGCAATATTTATTTTTTTTAAAAAAATACCAATTTTTTTTTCAAAGGGTTTCCTATCGATAATTAACTCTTTAAATCAAATTATTTATTTTATATATATTATAAATAAATATATATTTTTTATAAAAATACTAAAGTTACCATTTTTTTATAATTTGAAATTTTTGATAAAATTAAAAAATTTATTTCATTATTCATTTCCTCAAAACATTTATGTCAAAAATATAAAAAGTTTTATTCAAAGTTTAAATCATCATAAAATATTTTTTTTATTTACAAATATATTAATATTGCATTTTTGCATATTGAATATATTTTGAAAAAATAAAAAATCAAAAATTATTAATAATTTTTTTTACATTTTCCATGTTATAAAATGTCCTAATTTAATGAAAATTTTCTACTGAATAATAATTTGGTAATTCTTTTTCTCACATGTTTCAACCCTATTCAAATTTTTTTAATTTCTGAGTTATATCTTTTTAAAATTTCAATGAAATATTTCTAATTTTAATTACTAAATTTTTTCTATCTAAATTTCCTAAATAAATATTCATCCGAAAATAACTTTTCAAACATTCTTTTTTATTTTTCTGAAGATAAATTTTTTCTTTTTATAAATCATGATAAAAATTTTAATGTTTTTAAAATAAAATAATTTATTTTTTAATTAACTTTTTAATTATTCATGAAAAAAATATATTTTTATTTTAATATTTTATAGATTTTAGAAATGATATTTTTGAGAACAAAGAGAAGTTTTTTTGCATTAAAAAAAATCGATTTATAAATAAAATTTTTTTTATATAAAAGAAAATAAAATATATGATAAATAAAAGTTAAATTTAATATTTATTATTTAAATATAAAAAAAAATTGATATTTTTTAATTTCGTATTTTCACTATTTTTTATTTTTTTTAAAAATTTTTTAAATAAAATTCCAATTTAATTTAATTGTGGTTTTGAATTTTCATGAGTTATAACATATTTTAATATATTATATTTTAAGAAATTAATAATTTTTATTTTTATTTTTTTTTTATTTTAAAATATTTAGATTTTTTTCAATATTTTAATTTTTTTAAATTTTCCAATTGAAAATTAAAACAAAATAATTATAAAAAATTTTATTTAAATTTCCTTTAGGAATGAAATTTTTTATATATTATTTGATTTTTTTTAAATTTATATATAAATTTATTTTATTTTTTTTATTTAAATAAATTCTTTTTTTGGAAAATTTTTTATATTTATATTAACAAATTTTTTTTTTATTTTTTTGAAAGAATATTTAATAAAATCTTCCATATTTTTTTTGAATTTGTTTTTTTTTCTCTATGAAATTCATGTAATATTAATTTAAAACTAAATTTATAAAAATTTTTTTTTTTTTCTTTTTTTGGATAAATTTGAATATTTTTTTTATAAATTTAAATTTTTTATTATATATATAAAAATTCCCATTTATATATTTCAAATATAACATATATATATATTTATTATTATTATAAAATATTTAAATATAATTATCATTATATAATTTATGATTTTATTTTTTTTACTTCAAATTATCCCAAAAAAATTTAAATATATTTTTTATACTTTTTTTATTTTTTTTATATATTTGATATTTAAACATAAAAAATTTAAAATAAAGAAATGTCATATATATAAAAATAATAACATTTTATTTTGAAATAAATTTGATAATTTAATAATAATGAAAGAAAAAATGTTTTTAATTTCCAAGAACAAATGCATTTATTTTTTTAAAAATAGTTTTTTTAAAAAAAAAGTAAAAATCATAAAATGAAAAAAAAATAATGATTTTTTTTTTTTCCCATTAATTTATACATTTAAAAAAAAAAATAAAATTTTGTTTTTTTTTAATTTTTTCATATATTTTATTTGATTTTTTCAGATTTTTGAATTTTTGTTTTGTTTAATTAAATTTTCATTTAAATTTATTAAATATTTAATATTTTACTAATTTTTTAAAAATATTTGTTCCAAAATTTTTTTTCATAAAAACAAAGAAAATAAAAAAGAAAAAATTTTAAATGAAAAATTTTAATAATTTAAAATGAATTTAAATTTTGAAAAAAATATTCATATAAAATATATGAAAAATTTCAAAACTTATTTCAATATATATTCATATTTCAAAAATTTTTGGAATATTCAAAGAAAAATTTAAAATTTCAAAATTGGTTCGTTTTTTATTTTTGAATTATGTATATTTTTAAAATAATATAATAAATTTTATTTTTATATTTTATTATATATTATAAATGCTTCTTTATAATTTAAAAATTATTGAAAAAATAATGATTTTTTACGTTTTAATAAAACATTTTTAAATTTACCTTAATTTGATTATTTATTTTAAATTTGTTTGAATTAATGATTTTTTTTATTAAATAATTATTTTTATCTGGAAAAATTTTTCCAACTTATAAATTTTTAAAATGAAAAAAGTTCAATGATTTTAAAATTTTTTATATATTTTATTATTTATTTTTTTAAAAAAATATTCTTTCGATTTTATTTAAGTTTTTTCAAACAAATTTTTTTTTTTCAAAAAAAACTTTTTATTTTTATTAGAATGATTGTAATATTTAAAATTTCTTTATTTACAGCTTCCATTTCTTCTTCAAAATTTTCAATATTATTTTTTAATTTTTTATTTTAAAAACTGTAAATTTTTAAATTTCATTAAAAATATTATATATTTGAACGTAAAAATATTATATTGGAATAATAATGTTTTGAAATTTAAAAGTATATTTTTTTATAATTAAAATTTTTTTTTTTTTTTTTTCTTAAATATTAAAATATTAAAATCCTAATTTGAAATTAATCCAGAAGGTTTAAATAAATTTTATTATAATTTTTATTGATGAACAAATTTTTCATTTTTTTTTTTATTTAAAGAAACTTCAAATAAAATTATTTTATCCTTAATTCTATAACAATTATTTGGACAAACTTTTTTTTCTCACTTTGATTGAAACTATGATTGAATTAATAATTCTAAAAATTTAAATATTTTTTACTTATTTTTATTTTAAATTGTCTAACAAAGGATTTATTCAATTTGCAATTCTGAAAATTGCCTAAATATATCATAAAAATTGATTAAATTAACTTATAAAAAATCTTTAAATATTAATAAAATAAACTATTTTTTTTTTTTCAATCCAGTTTAATTTAAAAAATTTGTAATTTTTCATATTGTACTTATATTTATTATTTCATTAAATTAATCATTTTAGAAATAAATTGCAAACATAAAATTTATAAAACAAAATTTTTGAATAATTTTTCAATTTAATTTTCAAAATATTTTTTATTTTTTTTTTTTTAAATAATAATTTAAATCATTTTTTATATTTTAAAACTATTTTTAATTTTTTTTTTTAAATTGATTTTTTCATTAACCATTTAAAAAAATTTTAATAAAATTTTTTTTTATTCAAAAATTATAAAATTTATTTTTATTTTTTTATTTTTTTAAGAATTTTATTTTATCAATATTCAATTTATATAATTTTTATAAAATATATTTATTTAAATAATATATTATTTTATAAACAAATATTTTTACATTTGAATCAGTCATTTTATTTTAATATAAATTTTTTTAATATTGTTTTAAATATTTATATTAAATAAACTTTTTATTTTTATCATTAAATTTTTTTAAAATATTTAAAAAAATTTAACACAAATAAAATTACATTTAAATTTTGAACAAAAATTAATTTGAAATTATTTTATTTTAATTTTTATTTTAAATTTTTTATCTCCATTTAAATGAATTTTTTTCATGAATTTGATTGAGTTTTTCATTAAAAAAAAAAAATTGATTTCAGAAATAATTTTTTATATAGTTAAAATTTTTTTCCTGTTCCTTTTTATTTCTAATCTTTTTGACATTAAAAATAAAGCCATTATAAATTTATAAATGGGTTATGTTCGTTTTTTTTTAATTTCCATTTAAATCTAATACCCTGAAAGTTCATATGGTTTAAAAATTGATTCCAATGGATTATGAAATTTACCCCTTTTTATTGTCAGAAAAATTATTTAATTATTTTTCAAAATATGATTACTTTGAAAGAACTCATTTTTCAAATTTTTTCTTTAAAATGCATTTTTATTTTTTTTTTTTTTTAAAAAGAAAATATAGTTTTTTTAAATTTAAAATTTTAATAATCTATTTAAAAAATTATTTTTTAATTTTTTTTTTTTTCTTAAAATTCCAAATTATTTTTTTTATTTTTATTATTTTTTTTTATTATTATTATTATTATTATTATTATTATTATTTTTATTTTTTTCTTTTGATTTCTGGCGTTTACACATTTCTTTCCGGGTCCCGCCCAGGGACCTAAGGTTAGAAATGGCATCATGACACTTTCCACTGACAAAAAAAAAAAAAAAAAAAAAAAAAATAAATAATAAAGCCCTTCGTAAAGTGTGGGCTGTACTTGTCAGAACAATTTTTTTGTATCTCCTTGAGGCATGGACTTCCAGGAATCCCTTCAATTAGTCTACTGCAATCTTTTCCAACCAGTCCTAGGGCTCCAACTACAACAGGGATTGTTGATGTTCCCATATGCCACATTTTCGAGATTTCTATTTCAAGGTCCTTGTATTTTGACAACTTTTTGAATATCTTCAAAGATACATTGCAGTCAGCAGGGACTGCCATATCAATAAGGAGGCACACTTTTTTTGTTTGTGGTCTTTAATAACAATATCTGGGCGGTTGGCTTTGATTGTTCTGTCAGTGTGTATTGTGTAGTCCCATAGAATTGTAACAGGTCCTATCTCCGTAACCGGGTCTGGGTGGTGTTCATACCAGTTTCTTTCAGTTTCCTTCCCGTAGAAGTTGCAGATTTTCCAGTGCAGATATTGGCCCACTCTGTCATGTCGGGTTTTATATTCAGTGGGTGCCAATATCGTGCAACCTGATACAAGATGATCAATCGTTTTCTGGATATTTATCACAGAATCTGCATTTTGGGCTGACACAATATTTTAGTATATGTGCTTGATAATTCCTAGTTAGCAAGCATTGGTCCTGTGCAGCAAGGATAAAACCTTCAGTTTCAGCTTTCAACCCTGCACTACGTAGCCACTGATGGGTACGGGTTTTGTCTACGTCAGCTTGTTTGGTACGGGCAGAGTATTGGCCATGAAGCGGTTTATCTTGCCATCGCTTCTGTATCTGGTCGGTTGCATTTGTCTTTTTGCTTTCTTTTTTTTTATTTTGCAGTTTCAGCCGGTGTATTGTGCTGTAGTTGCATCTCTACGCCCATTTGAAACTCCATTTTGAATTTGTTGGCTTCTTTTATTACGGAGTAAAGACGCTTACTACTTTCATGTTCCTTTGACGCATACCATCATCCAGTCTTCTGTAGTTTCCAAATATCTTTGGAGGCCAATTGTTGTAGTTTTGTAGGACAGTTCTAGTTGAACTAATCCTCTGCCTCCTTCGGATCTGGGCACATACAGACGATCAACATCAGCTTTGGGATGATGCATGCGATAAAAGTGAGAAGCTTTCTCGTTTTGGCGTCCATTCGCTTAATTTCAGCTATGGTCCAGTTAAGGACATTAAAGCTGTATTGCACCACAGGGACAGCCAATGTGTTTATGGCTGATATTCTGTTTTTGAGTTTAGCTCAGTATTTAGTACCAGACGTACACGCCTGTAGTATTCTTTTTTATTTTTTTTTCCTTCATTTGGGGGTGTTGTATGCCATCTCCTTCGCTAATTCCTAGGTACTTATAAGCTTCATCATGCTCCAGTTCCCTAATCTTTGTGACAAAATCTAAATCTATTAAGGGTGTTTCTGTAATTCTACCTTTCTTGAATGTTACTTTTGCACATTTATCTAATCCGAAGTCCATACCTATGTCGTCACTGAAGTATTTTACAATATTGAGGAGGCCTTTCAACTCATTGTCGTCTTTTGGCAAAGAGTTTGAGATCATCCATGTAGAGTAGGTGATTGAATATTTTTTTATTTATTTTTATAAAATAGCTACTGTTGTTCAGTTCATGTGTAAGAGGGATTAAGGATTTAAACAAAACAGAAGGGGTGATTTCTAGTTCCTTGAAAGATTCCACGTCGGATATTCAGACGGTTGGATATTCAGTTTGAATCTGGTGTGACTAACTCCTAAATTTTGGTTTTCACATTCCCATGCTGTTTAAGAAAATTTCCAAAGGAATTTTTTTCTTTAAATTTTCAAAGTCTTAAGGATCCAGTTTAATTTTTCATTTTGAAAACACTTTCATCAAAGATTTACGATAATTCAATTTTTTAAAATTGAAAAAATTCTCTTTTCGTTTTTGCAATTTCCAGAATTTTTTATTTCAGAAGTTTTTTTTTAAAATATTAACCTTTCTCATCCCTTCTTTTCCAATTTTTAAGAATTCTTTTTTTTTTTCTTTTATAATTATCTTTTTTTTTTTCTAAATTAAAATTCAAAATTCTTTTTTCTTTTAGAAAAATATTTTAAAACTTTATAATTTTTTCCTTTTCTTCTTTTCCTTTTTTTTTTGTCTTTATTTTTTTGAATATTTTTTTTTTTTTTCCTTTTTTTTTTTTTCTTATTATAAAAATTAATAATTTTAAAATTTTTTTTTTTTTTTTTTCTGAGTTCTTGAATTTTATATTTTTTTTTATTTATTTTTAGATTTTCTCCTTTTAAATAGTTATTTTTTTTTCATTTTCTTCTTCTTCTTCATTCTTTTTTAAAAATTTTCTCAGCATTCAATTCAAATCCATTCTAGTGTCAATTTATTTTATATTTTTTGGGCTGCATATTTCTTTTCCCAAAATTTTTTTGTTTTTCAATCGATTTCTGCCTATTCGGATTATATTTTTTTTTTTTTTTAAAAATTTCTTTATAAAAAATTCCTTTATTAATCATTAACTTTTCTGAATTTTTTTTCTTAAAAATTTTTATTCCTTTAGGTTTGAATTCCTTGTTTTTGCATAAGATCAATTTTTTTCCTTTTTTCCCAATTTTAAAAATAAAAATTTTGATTATAAAAAATTTGAAATATTAAACAAAAACTAAAAAAAAATCGCAATATGGCTTCTGTTTCTAGAAAAAAAAAAAGAATATATTCAAAAGTTATTTTTTTTTTTAAATAGTTTTTGGCGCCGTCTTTTTAAATATTTATACCACTTATATTTTGCAATTATAAAAATTTTTTATAATAAAAAAAATCAAAAAATATACAAATTATTTTTGACACACAAAAATTTACAATTTCATTTTTATAAAAATATGATCTAAATAAAATTAAATCGTTTTTTATTTTAGGAAAAATTTTTTTTTTTACAGTTTTTTTTTTTAAATTAATAACAAATATTTTTATTTTTATATATAATTATATATATTTATTTTTTCTTGAATGTAACATTAAAAAAATAAAAAATTTTAAATTCAAATAAAAAAAAAAATTTTTTTTTTTATTAATTTTTTTAAAATTAATTGATTTTTCATATTTTGTTTTCAGATCAATAATATTTTTTTAAGCGTTCTGTTTTAAATGGATTTTTTCAGGTCATAAAATTTGATTTAAAAATTAAAAAAAAATTGTTTTTACATTATTCATTTTCATTATAAATATTTATTATATATATTTATATTTTTATAAGGTTATCAAAATATATATATATAATTATATTATATATATTTTGTATGTAAAAATATTATATCAATATTTATATAAATTATTATTTATATCGTCTTTTTCTGAATTTTATTTTATCGAAAAAATTATAATAATAATATATTTATATATATAATAAAAATATATATATCTTTTTCATTATTTATATTCTGAATATAAATTAAAATAAATATATTTGTTATTTATTGTTTTTTTTTTTTTTATTTTACATTTAGAATTTGTTAAATATATTTAATAATTGTATATATATATATATATATATTCATATATATATTTTTTAATTTTATTTTATAAATTTATGAAAACTTATTAATTTATTTAATTTTATTTCATTTTTTTTTTTGAAATAATGGTTTTTCTTTAATATATTATCAAACTAAAATAAATTTTGAAAGTAAATAAAAAAAAAAATTATTTGGTTTAAAAATGTAAATTCTTGACAATTTGTATTTTTTTTATTATTTTTATTGATTAATTTTTATCAGAAATTATTTTAAAAATTATTTTTTTAATCTCTATTTAACAAAATTTATGAATTAAATAATATTTTTTTCAATTTAAAACAATTCAAATATATACAATAATTTTAAAAATATATTTTAAATTATATATGATTTTTTTATGTTAAAAAATAAATATTTAATTTATTTTATAAATATAAAAAATATAAATTTAATGCTAAATAAAAATATTTTATTTATCATAATTTATATATATCTCCAATTTATTTTTATATATTAAATATAAAAAAAATATATATTAATTCATAAATTCATTTATTTTTTTTTTTTCAATGGACTAAAATTAAATTTAAATAAAGATTTCAATTTGAAATTTATTTTTAAATATATTTTAATATAAAATTGATAATATTATATAAAAATTATAAATTTCATATATATATTATATATATATATATAATTTTATATAAAAAAATACATTAATCATAAAGAATTTTTTTCGAATCTTTCATTATATATAATATATATAAATTTTTTTTAAATATATATTAAAATATAAAAAATTTTATTTTATTATATTTTATAAAAAAATTTTATGTATTAAATAATATTTATATTTAAATATAAAATTTTTTAATTTATAAAATAAAATTATTTATAAAATAAAAATTTAAATAAATTTCTGTTCAAATATATATTGTTTTATGTCTTCTGAAAAAAATTTTATTAATATTTTAAAAATATTTAAGATTTCCAAAAAAATATATCTTCAAATTTTTTTTTTGAAAAAAAATCTGAGGACCGTATATATCATATATATTATTTATTTTTTATATTTTCAAAATAAATATATTTTAATCTTCATTAAAACCATTTATAAAATATTATTATAATAGGTTAATAATAAAATTCATTCATAGTGGTTTTAAATTTTCAAAATTTGTTGTTTTAAATTTTTTTTGATATTTGAAATACATATATAATTTATATATTTATTATATATTTTCTAAATATAAATTTATTATTTAATTATAATTAGTAATATTTAATTTAATAAAAAGAAAAAAAAAAAAATTAATTTGAAAAGGCTGTATATATTTCAGGACTTTAAAACAAAAATTTAGATTTAAAAAATTTTATTTAGAAATATTTCTATATAAATTTCCTATGGATTTTATTTCAAAAAATTAAAAAAAAAAATCAAAGATAAATAACATTTAATTTTTTAAATTTTAAATCAAATTTATTTTATATAAATATATTAATTACATATCTTTATTTATTTTTTCATAAATGAAGAGGGTACTTATAGAAAATGCTTTATATACGTCATATAAATATATTTATATTTTTTCATTCTTTTAATACATATAAAATGCTGATTTAAATACAAATTTATATAAAAAAAACAATTATGAAATTTTCAATTTCTGCGCGGTAAGAAATGTTAAATAAAATTTCCATTTTTTTTTTATGAATAATAGATAGATAAATAATTGATATAAATAATATATATATAAAGATAAACCTAAATATTTTTTTTATATATTTATTTTTATTTTTATATCAAAAATGGGTTGTTTATTTTCCCAAATGATCCACTCTAATTCAAAAAAAAAATTTTTTTTACCATATTTTAAAAAAATAAATGAAAATTTGTATAAAAAATCTTTTTTTGTTAAATTTGTTTAATTGTATAAATTTTTTTTGGGCTTCAAAAAATGTATCTGTGAAATTTTTTTTTATAAATATATTGGATTTTTCCTAGGTCTTTCTTTTTAAATTTTTTTAAAAGAGATTGATTTGATTTGGAACAGCATTTTAAAAAAAAAAAAATTTTTCTCATTTACTGTCTTGTAAATATAGGCCATTTATTTAAACTGCTAATAATATATATTAATTAATATATATAGATAATATAAATGGAATAATAATAATAAAAAAAAAGAATAAAAATTTTTGGAATAAATAATAAAAATTGGTTTCCACTTTAATTTTTTTATTTTCTTTATTTGCCAAAATAAAATATATATATAAATTATAAATATATTTATATATTTTATATATATATATATACACACAATATATATATATATAATAATATATATATATATATATTTTTATTTTAAAATTTTATATATTTTAAATATTTATATTTATAAAAAAAAATAATAAATTTAAATAAACATTAATATTAATTTAATTTTAAAATTTTATATTATTTTTAGAAATTAAAAAATAAAAAATTTTTAAAAACAAATTTAACTAAAAAATAAATAAAAAATAATGAAAAACCATTATGACCAAAATTTTTATGATATAAAAAATAAAAGCAAAAAATCGGAAAAAAAATAGCTATATTGTATAATATAAAAATATAAATTATACGTTTTTTAAAAATCGAAAAAATATTATTAAAAAAACATAAACTATCATAAATTGAATAAAATGCAACAAGTAAAATAAATTTATAAAATTAATCCAAATAAATAAACGTTAATAAAAAATTAAAATTTTAGAAAAAAAAATAAAGATAAATAATCCAAATAAATATACGAAACATAAAAAAAAATAAAAAACAAACAAAATTAAAATATAATTGTTATTTTAAACTATTTTAATAAACCCCCAATGTTGAAATAAATTTAATAAATAAATTAGCAAACCAAATGCAAAAGTCAAATAAAAATAATAAAAAAATAAACGTCTAAAAAAAAGATTAAAAAATAAGAATAATAAATAATCATAAAAAAAAATAAATAAATTTCTATCATTATAAATTCTAAAAAACCAAAATAAATAAATAAATATCCAAACGAAAAAATAAAATAACCGTTAGAAAAAATAAAAAATAAAGATAATCAATCCAAATAAATACATGAATTAATTTTCAAAATAAAAATGCTTCTTTAAAATAATAGTTAGAATAAACTACAACAAATAAATGCAAATTGAATAAATAGCTTTAAATATTATCTTCTCAAAAGTGTTACAAAAATTTTATATAAATATATATATATAAAAAAATTTATATATATATTTAATAAAACATAAAATCGAATTAAAAATAAAAATGTATAATAATATTTTCAAATTATATATAATACACACAAATACACACACATAAATATATATATATATATATTATATATATATATATATATATATATATATTTTAATAAAACCATATAATCATAAAGTCTGTTGTTGGTTAATTTTTGGATAAATTTATCGATATCAGAGATAGAGTGTGTGAAAATAAAAGTGAAAATATTGAAGTCAACATTTATATAAATGACAGTCTGTTTCATGAGAAAATATATGAATGTTTCAATAAAGAAAAGCCACTCTAAATATAGAATATAACAATATATTTTTTATAAAAATTATATATATATATATATATATATAAATTTTGTTAAACATTTTCAAATCAAAATAAAAATTTTTACCATTTTTTTAAAATTATTTTTTATTTATATATATATATATAAATATATATATATATATATATATATATTCCATATAAAACTTAAAAATTACTAAAATCAGTAACGATTCCAATATTGTTTTTAGAATATAGTTACAAATAAAAGAAACTCATAAATAATGTCGAATATTTGTCTGAAAACCTTTTTCATGGTTGGACAATATTTTCTCAATAAAATCGAAAAAGTTTTTTTTATTCATTTATATTTTTATCGCCCATCCGTTTGTCTGCAGGCTGTTATCGTTATTCCAAATTGACCTCTGGTGACCTCTTCTTCTTCTTCTTCTTCTTTGTGCTGCCTAAAAGAAAACTTTTGTCGATTATGGCTCTCCTGTTCTTTATCCCATCCTTTGTAGAAATACTTTGCTTTCGTTTTCCTAATCCCTTTTCTGTCGACCATTTATACAAAGTTATTTTATTCAGGTTTTGATCTGAATTCTACTAAATTCTTAAAAAACAAGGGTAAATTGAAAAAGTAACGCCTTAAATTTATATGCAATAAGAAAAGTTGTTTTTTGAAAAAGTTTTTTAGCCAGGAGAAATAAACTACATCCAATTTCAAAATTTAATTACGTAATCCCTATTCAACATAAACAAACAGTATTTGGAACTAGTATGGAGTAGGTCCTCCATTTGCTAGTTTCAGTGCTTGTATTCGATTTTTCATGGATTTGATCAAGTTATCAACAATCGTCTGAGCCATATTTTGCCATTCCTTTAGCAATGTTTCTTTAAGGGTTGCCACTGACGTGATTTTGGTTGCACGCTCTCGAAGTTTTCGGTCAAGGTGCTCCCAAACGTGCTCTATTGGATTCATGTCAGGATTTTGGGCTACCCATGGCAGTGACTTGATTCCTTGCGATTCCTTCCAGGCCTTTGCTACTTTGCTCGTATGACATGGCGCTCCATCTTCTTGAAAAAGGTAGACATTCTTGTCAATCTGATTGGTTTCAAATAGTGGGAGTAGTCCTTTCTCTAATATTTGACAGTATTTTGGACCAATCAACTGCTCGTTTACAAGAATCAGCTCAGATTTCCCTCCAAACCAGACAGCGTCCCACACCATTACTCAAATCCTTCCTCATTTCACGGTCGGCTGCAGACATTCAGTGTTCCAAGTCTCATTCTAATTTCCCTAAATATAAACCAATCTCGAATTTGAATACTGACAGAATTTACTTTCATCTGACCAAATTACAGACTGCCAAAATTCATAATCTTTGCTCTCGAATTCTTTGTGTTTTCCATACGCCTATTCATGTTAACCTCTGAAATCAATTAAAATTCTTGCAACTCTTCTTTGATAGCTGTTGTTTCAAGTTTTTCACTTGGATACTTGATTTTCCTAAGTTTGTCCTTCTTTAGGTTCGACGGAACTTTCTTGAATTCCAATAAAATGACGCAGCAAAATCTAGTTGTGGTTTGATCTTTAATGTTGTTCCATCGATACAACACTTCTTGTCTGAAGCCCTTGCGAATATTATTAACCTACTGATTATTAACCTGGGGAGTCTAGAAACAATAGAATAGCTTGATTTGCCACAATCTGAGAATGATCCTACTATTTTGCCTTACACACATTCACACACACACACCACACACACACTAAATTGAACCTGGGAATAACAGCATATATATATATAACATATATATCGTCAAAATGAACAAAAAGAAGGACTTCTTATTCCAAAACCATAATTCTTAATTAACTGGTGTTTTTGACCGCAGTTTGATAATTAACTATTTTGCCAATAAATGGGATTTTAATTGTGCATTATTTTCAAGATGAACCTGAACATAATCGGCAATTAGAAACTTCGTTCTCTCAAAACCTCCTGTCTCTTATAGTGAATTTATCGTCAATTGTTTAAAACTACAAACTCTAGCTTGATTTTGCCCCTAAGACATGGCATCCTTGATGAAACATACCTGAAAATCTGTGGTAAATCATGTTTCACCTATCAATAAATGTGTGAACCTGAAATTTGATACCTGATTTTTTAATTTCGCTTTATTTTTAAAAATAAAAAAAATCAAATAATTTGGTTCATCTTTGACTGGACCAGTTACAGGCCAACATCCAACTAACTCTCCACATATGTACCTGATATCATCGTACACCACGATCATAATTGTCCTCGTTAATTTTCCCATAGATATATTAATTTTCTGAACAAAATCATTTTTATATTTATATTGATATATATATATATATTTATATATTTTTTTTTTAAATAAATATATATATATATATATGTTGCCGAAGGTCGGTTTTTAATTTAAATGTATTCTGGAAATTCTTGATTCAATATAAATGTTGTTCCCATAATCCTAAGGGCACTAAACCACCCAAAGAATTAGCACCTGTTAAGGTCCCATTGGGATTTGAAATAATGTTAATTGAAAATTAAATTAAATCCAAAACATTATTGAAAATGTAAAATATATTTTAATAACAGCAATATATTTCTGGAAAAAATATATATATATCAAATATATTTTTTTAAAAAAATACCAGGAAAATGTCAAAGGTTTTTCTGTTTAATTTTTAAAAAATTTTATCTGCATTAAATAACCCATTGAGGTTGATATACCGTAAAAACAAAATAAACCAAACCTATTGATTTACAAACTTAATTTCTTACAAAGAATACATATTCTATTCATAAACCTATCCTAAAAATCATGTCGGCATTAAATTTTCCATTGAAATTGATATATGCCGTTGATATTATATTAAAACCTGATTTACAAATTGAATTTCTTACAAAGAATACATATTCTATTCATACGAACAGATCCGCAAAAATGCAATTTATTTTAAATAACCCATTTTATTTTTTATACCGTAAAACAAAATAAACCAAACCTGATCTGAAAATTTATTTTTTACAAAGTAAATACATATTCTATTCATGACGAAAACTATCCTTTTGAAAATCTTGTCTTATTAAATAATATATTTCTTATATATTTATTTTTAAAGAAAAATAAACCAAAAAAACCCATAAAATTCATTTTTCCATTGGTAAATATAAATGGTTTTTTTTAACTAAGAAATATTATATTTGAACTGTCAGCGCAGTATGTATCAAAATTATGAAAGGAATTGAACAATATTCAATCTAGAAAATCAATATGAACTTTTTTCATTTCTTTTGGACTTGAAATTATATTTTCCGAGCCAAGAGGCAGCATGCCCAAAACTCCAAATATTTGGATTTTTCAGAAACTGTTATGTCTGAAATGCTTTCGTATAAATTTCTTTTTATAATTGATAATGAATAAAATTGATTTTAACTGGTGTGTTTTTTTCAATATTTTTGTGGTGAAAAATGTTTAAATAAACTTCTAACATTTATTTCTGTGTTTTTAATTTTTTTCATTCCTCTTTCATAATTCATAAATATTTACTAAGAAAAATTAATACTGTTAATAATTGATTTTCTGGGAAAAAATAACAAAATCCCTCATTTAAGCAAGATCGTCCTCAATAGACTGTTCTATTCAAGACAAATATCATATATGTCATATATATTTTTATTGTATATATATATGGCCAGAAGATGTCCATTGAATCACCTTCATGTCTCAGTTTTTCTCGTTTTATGACCGGTAGATAGAATCGACCAGGTTGGTTAATATAAGTAAAAGTCAGGTCCTCTAAACCGATAGGAAACAAATGAATAAATAAATTTAAAAAAAAATTACATAAATGATTTGGATTTCAAGTTTCAAAAAAGACGGATGTTAAATCAAACAGGTTGACTATTGACAAATGTCCTTTAAATTCCGATGTCTTTCTTGTTTGCCTTATTTTGACCACGTTATCCCATAAATACAGTAATGGAAAAAGATTTAGCAGAACGAAAATTCATACACATTATAAACAATTTCCTATATCAATATATTTATATTCTTTTATCGATGCATATTTTATTCATCATTTTTTCCATCTTACGTTTCCATAAAGGTTAAATCCAGCGGCCCTTTTTCAAATTTTTTTAATTTCATTAACGTGAACGAGAATGGAAAAAGATTTTTTTTTCTTTGCCATAGTCGAAATGAGACCTTCTGTGGAATATACATCCTCTACTAATATAAATATACTTTGTTTCATATATTTTATATTTTTCATATAAATCTTTGGTTTAATTATTTAAAACTTTTCAATCAAAAAAAAAAAAATATTTAAAAATCCATTTGAATTTTTTTGGACGGCACAATTTATGTTAATTTGATGGACTGTTTTTTCGTAATTTCTTTTCCGTTTTTTCAGCGAGAAATTCTTTTGGAACACGCTGTTCAGGGAATGAAAAAACTTCTTTACTATGGAATACGAAAATAACTGAAGACGATTCGGCGTTGCATACGTAGCACAAAATAGTTTATCTGTTCAGGTTTCTAACTTTTTGAATCGATGGATGTATTTCGAATAAGAACATCTGAGAAAAGAAATTGGCCAGTGTATCCAATGGTTTGACGTTTACGTTTCTGTCTAAAGGGCATGACCATGGATCTAGAAAAAATTATTCAAAGACCACAAAAAAAGTTCGTCGACGCAGTTGAGATACAAAATTCGGTAGAAAATATCCGCAATACAATATTTTTTGGTTTGAAAGTATATGAAGTAAAGATGAAAGACAGGATGATTATATTGCAGATTTTCAAAAACGGCAAAATTAAGATCATTTTCCGGCATTTTATAAAAGATTTTTCCAGTATTTCATTTGCTAGACGAATGGTAGATTTGTAGATATTACCTGTCTCAAAAAATCTCTCTTTTTTTCCAAAGATCAACAATTATTATGTTCTCGTAGAAAATTTTAAACCCCGTCAAGACCGAAGATTCGGTAGATAGGTCAGCAATACATTATTATTATTTTTTTTTTTTTTTGGTTTAACCTGACGCTTGTAAAATGACGCATGACGGGTTTTCGTTTAACATTTTCTTAAAATATAATTATTTAATTTTTTTACAACATTTTAAAAACGGATCGTATAATGAGCCCCACTTTTAGGTTTTCTTTTTAGAAAATTTGTCAAAAAAATAAATGTCCAATCAAAGGAAAACCACAAACGCCACCTAGAAGCCTTTTCTTTTGTCAACTTTGGAAAGAGACGATTTTATTAATATTCAATATTATGGCAGTAATATACCATTTTTAATCTCGATGTGACTCTTGCATTGATAGGGCATATTGGACGTTCAGACACTTTCTGGAATTGCATTCTTTACCAATCAATTTTATTAATTTTAATGAATCATATCGTAATTTGTTTTCCTCTTGAACATCTGCATCTCTCGTTGATCTTCTTGTAGGCGTCCAAGTTCCTTGTAATAATTAAATTGGACGTTTTTGATTCCGTCAATGATGGAAAATTTTTCCATTGCAAAATACAATTCTACATGTCAAATAATATTCCATTTTTTCCTATCTGTTTCTTTAAACAATTCAAGAGCATTCATGTCCAGGAGGTATAAGATTAATTCTCGGATGGAATGGGCTATTTAAACTTTTAATATTCTCGTAAAATAAATTTCTTCAGGACTTCTCAGAATTTGGATAATAGGCTTCAATGTTGTTACCTCCTTAGATTCTCAACCACTAATATTCATCATGAGTCTGCTCCCTCAATCTCTTATTTTGCCAAATTCCAATTAAATATTTGTTTTTAAAAATTTTTTATTCCATCAAAAACTATTTATTTATTTTACATAATACGGTTATATATATTATTATTTTTTTTTTTTTTTGTTGACATTCATTAAGTAATATTTTAGTTAGATGAATGAATAGATAGATAGATAGATAGATAGATAGATGAATGAATAGATGAATAGATGAATGATATAGATAATAGATAGATAGATAGATAATGATAATATATAAATGAATGAATATATATATAGATAGATAGATAGATAGATATAGATATAATAGATAGATAGATAATATATGTACATAGATAGATGATATAGATAGATAATGATAGATATTTGAATATATAGATAGATAGATAGATATATATAGATAGATATATTAGATAGATGATAGATAGATATATAGATAGATAGATGAATAGATAATAGATAGATAGATATATAGATAATAGATAGATAAATAGATAGATAGATAGATAGATAAAATAGATAGATGTATAGATAGATAGATAATGAATAGATAGATGAATAGATATGGATAGATAGATAAATATGATAGATAATATAGATAGATAGATAGATAGATAGATATATATATATAGATAATAATAGATAGATGATATAGATAGATATGATGATAGAATAGATATATAGATAGATAGATATAGATAGATAGATGTATGATAGATAGATAATAGATAGATAGATATGATGATAGATAGATAGATAGATAGATAGATAGATGAATAGATAGATAGATAGATAGATAGATAGATAGATAGATAGATATATATGAATATATTGATAGATAGATGATGAATAGATAGATAAAGATAAATAGATTAATAGATAAATATATAATAGATATATAGATAGATAATAGATATATATAATAGATAGATAATGATATGATATAGATAGATAGATAGATAGATTAATGATAGATAGATGATATAGATAGATAGATAGATAGATAATAGATAGATAGATAGATAGATAGATAGATATATAGATAGATAGATAGATAAATAATAGATATATAATATTTTGAACTTATAAATTTTATCATTCTTTGAAAATGAAATACATATTCTGTCAAATTTTCCATAATATTTTTCTTTATTATAATAAAAAAAATTCATTCATGTTGGGGATCTAAATGATAAATGAATTAATCGATGAAAAATTTAAAAAAAAACGCAGAATCCATAACGAACATTCATCAAATAATCCTTGGTGTTGTAAATAATAATTTGTTTCCATTAATTATATTTTTAATTTTACATGGCACAATTCATTTCGTTAACAATGACCTTGTAATGATAAATAAAATTTTTGCGTTATATCATCATTAATTTTTTATTTTTCATTATTTCAAAATGATGACGTTTCTTTCAAAAATGGTTTATATTCTTTTGAAAAAATTTAAATTATTTAAAAATTTCTCAATTTTTTAAGATATATAATAATTTCACATGAAATGATTTTGAACATTTTTTTCATTTCTCAAAACAATAGATAAAAAAAATCAATCTCAACATGGAGAATTAAAAAAAATAAAATAAAAATAATTGTTCGTGAAAATTAAAATACTATATACAAAAATTTTTTAAAAAAAAATTATATTTAGTTGTTAAAAATGGAATTTCATTTATATAAATAAATTTATAAATAAATCAAAGAGATTTTTAGTTTTATTTCTTATAAAGAAATTTTAAATTATAAATTTAAATTTAAAAAGAAAAAAAAGTTTTAAAATTTTTTCAAAATAAGAAATTCATAATTTGAATTTTATATTTATAATAATATAAAAAAAAATTAAATAAATTTTGCGAATAAATCAAAAATGGAAAAATTTTTTGAAATGAAATGAAAATTTTAAAATTTTGAATATATATATATAAATTTATATTTTAAATTATTTTTTTTTCTTTTGATATGACAAAAAGAAAAAAGAAATAAATAAATGAAAAAATAAGAAAAATGGAAAAAAAAAAAAAAACATTAAGAAAGAAAATTTATATATAATAAATTTCTATATATATATAAAGAAATAAAAATTAAGAAAGAAATTTATTTTTATATTTCTATTATATTAAATAAAAAATCTTCTTATAAAAGATTTTAATAAATTGTAAAAAAAAGAAAGAAAAAAGAAAAAATAAAAAGAAATTGATATTATATAATATAAAAAAATATTATATAGGAAACAAAATGAAATCATAAAAAAAAATCAAAATTTATATTTTAAATAAATAGAAATTGGAAAGAAAAATTTAAAGAAATGGCAAACATTTAAGAAAAGGAAAAATAAATTTTTTAAAAAAAAAATTTTTCAATGATGAAGGAAATATTTATAAGGTATTTAAGAAAAAATTTCATATATATGAATGAATAAGGAAAGAAAAATTCTAAAGACATTTATTCGGACTGATCTCATTGAAGGAAGAAATAAAGGTAAAAAAAGAAATAAAGAAAAAGAAAATTCAAAGAATGAAGAAATAAAATAAAATCAAAACGTAAAATAATTTGTAGATATGAAATATAGCCGTCAAATATATATATTTTTAAAGAAATATAAACCAAAGAAACAAATTTTTACTCAGAAAATAAATTCCTAAATTATAGATTTTTTAATAAATCTATAAAGGTTTGAAAATTCAGAAAATATTTTGAATATAAAAAGAATGAAGGAAAATGAAATAAATAAGGAAAAAAATGAAATAAAAAAAAAAGTAAGAAAGAAAGAAATGGCAAAAAGAATGAATTTAATTAAATATTCTTTCTGAAGTTCAATTAAATTTAAATGACGGAAAGTTAATGAAATAAAATATATAATGAAAAAATGAAAAATCATCTATTCAGAAGAATAAAAATGTTTGATGAAGGGAAGCAATGAAGGAAGAAACGCATTTTTTTATAAATTAAAAATATATTTTCATGATGGAAGGAGGAAGGAATCTAGAAAGAATTAAAGAATATATATAAGGAAAATTTTTATATAATATATATTTGGTATATAAATATATGAAACAATGAAGGTATGAAGGTTTGAAAGAATTTCCTTTCTCTGAAAGAATAAATAATGAATAAATAAAGGATTTATATGGAAATGAAGGAGGGAATTCTTGAAAAAATTTTGGTTAAAAGGCTGAATTCATTAATTTTAGGAAATTTCTAGAAGGAAATTAATCAATGAATAAATTAAATTGAAGGAATTAATTTCAAGGAATAAAAAAATATAATGAATGAAAAAAATGAAGAAGATGAATGTTAAATTTAAAAAATAAAGATCTCGATTTTATGAAAAGAAATTTAACAAAAAAAGAAAAGAAAAAATTTAAATTAATAAAAATGAATAAATTAAGGAAGGATCAAAAAAAAAGTTGAAAGGAATCAATGAAAGAAAAACGAATGGATGAATGAAGGAAGGAATGAAGAAAAGAGGAATGAAAATACAAATGAAAAAAAGAAGGAAAAAAAATTTTGGAATTAATGTATATTCTTCAAATGAAAATTTGAAGGAATAAATGGAATCTTTGAATGAATGAAGGAAGAAAGAAAGAAATAAAGAGAGGAAAGGAATTAATGAAAACCTTTTTAGGAAGGAAAGATATGAATATATAAAGGAAAGAAAAAAATGAAAAATGGAGTCGTAAGGAAGGATAAAAATGAACGAAGGACGAATGGAATTAAGGAAGGAAAGAATGAACGAAGAAATATAGGAAGGTTGAAAATAGAAAAAAAAAATAAGGATATTTTTACAAAGTATGATGGAATGAAGGAAGGAATGATGGAAAGAATGAAGCAAAGATTGAATTTTTTTCTTTAAAAGATAAATATTTTGCAATTTCTTTCCCCTGATCCAGACAGAGATATCTAGAGATCTAAAAAAGAATAGAAAACGATGTATTTATTATAAAAATTGTTAAATATTTTATTTTTTCAAAAAAAATTCAAAAATTAAAATGTGTGTTGTTTCTAAATTGTGTTTTAACTATAATCGTGTGTTTGTTTTTGGGGGGTTTTTTCCACATTTGTTTTGTCTTTTTTTTATCCTTTATCTTTTTATGGATTTGAAGATTTTAGGACATTGAATTTCAAACATCATTCATATATATTTAACAACGGAGGTGTTGAAACAAAATAACTATTTTTGTAGTGATTTTATAACATGTTTATGTTATAATTTTTAAATAAATAATTATATCTTCGCTCTACTCTGTATTGAGCAAAACAAAAATAATAGTAATTGTTGGTTATTAGATATTTATTCCATATACGACAATCATATACTTGTATATATATATATATATATATATGTGTGTGTGTGTGTGTGTGTTTGTCTGTGTTCTGTATATATATATATATATATATATATATGTGTGAACACTATAACATATATATATATATATATATATATCATTCATATATATATATATATCATAATTGCTAAAACTCTATTGGAAAGTCTTTTTTAGATTCTTTTTAGTAAATATTTAATTCAAACTCACTTGTGGTTTATATTCTGAAATTTTTTATTTACAATTTCTGGGAAAAAAGCTTTTATTTTGTGATCAGTTCTCAACAAAACTTTTCGCTCCTCAAAATGTCATCAAATATATTTTGACATCAATAATCTGTACATGAGATTTTCATTTTAAAGGTTTTTATATGGATGAAAAATTCCTCTGGTTTGTGATTTGATTTTTTCTTTCACATTATTTTTACATGAGAAATAAATTTTTCCAGAAATCATTACAAAGAATGTTACTTTCTTTTTAAATCATATCCTGATGAAAGATTTGAAATAAATGTCATATTCTGTCAGAAAAATAAACAATTCTAACATTTCGAATATATATATATATATATATATATATATATATATATATATATATATATATATATATATATATAAAGAAATATATGTCTTTAAATATGCTATAATTTATGGAATAAACCTCAATTCAGAGAATATTTTAAAAATAATAAAAAAATTAACATTTCGACTGGACACAAAAAATTCTTTAATTTTGTATTCTTTATATATATATATTCTCTATATATATATTCTCGAATAATGTAAATATTTAAATTTTTTCGGACTATTGTCCAGTTGTCCTCTCTTGCCATATTTATTTAACGTTTCGGCCGATGTACGCTCCGGCCTTCTTCAATGGTTGGAATGTTGAACTGATTCCTTTATTTCGCTCACTGGGGTAGACTGTTAAATATTTTGCCATGTTTAATAGATGTCAGTTATCAAATAAAAATATTAATTCACCTCTGCCTTAACCAGGTATTGAATGCTAAAGTCACTGGATCTAAAAAAAAATAAATATCCACTCTACTATGTGCCCAAAGGCCGTGAGTTCAATACCTAGTTAAGGCATTGGAGAACATGGAGAGGCAAAAGATAACTTTAACTGACTTCCATTAAACATGGCACAAAGGAACTTAAATAGTCTATATGCTATCCTGTACAAGAAATAAAAAGTTCATCTCAAATTCCAACCACCTGAATGAAAGCCGAAACGTACGAATAAATATGGCAACAAAAGATGAGGACAATAGTCCGAATAATGTAAATAGTGCACATAATACCTCATCTCAGAAATATAGACAGATACTGAAAGGCCGAAACGTTGTGATAAATATGGCGACAAAGAGGAGGACAGTAGTCCGAATAATGTAAATAGTGCACATAATACCTCATCTCAGAAATCTAGACATATATATATATATATATATATATATATATATATATATGATATGTCTAGTTCTTTGACTATAGATTAATATAGAAATTGTTTGAACGAATTGGAGCTACTTATAGTCCATTTATCTATATTACTGCATACGTATAAGAGCGTGGTTGTCTGCTTGAATATGAGTCGAGGAATGTTTTCCCGGGAAGTGTAAAAATTGCGCGGAAACAGAAGAAAATGGCGGAATTGAAAGTGAAAGAGAAAGTCGTTGCAACATTGTTAAGGAATATTACTTTTATGCGGTCATTCAAAGATCCAATCTGTGCCGGCGCGAATCGGAGAGACGCTGTCAAATGCAATTAAGCGTCATTGTCGTTAAGATGGAGTCAAGATGCTATGATGGAGTCTAAAAACGTAATGGGAGACAATTGGTTTTCTAGCGACCAGACGAACACTTTTACACTTAGAAGAAAAATTAATACTCTATTCGGATGTGGGAGGGAATATGCACATATACCTGCTATATATATATATATATATATATATATATATATATATATATATATATATATATATATATATATATGGGGCTGTGTACGTTTTCTGATAGGTAGAGAGACGAATTTTCGTAGATGTGAGAAAACGTCCGTTAACCAGATGTGATAGATTGTGTTAAGAAAAAAATTGATACAGAGAAGGCCATGGAATCCAATGTGGAAGAAAGCAGAGAATGAAGTACAACAAATCGTGAGAGAAAACAAAGAAAGAGAAGAAGATAGAAATGAATTTAAATAAAAAAATCAACATATGGATTTAAAAAGGAAGGAAGGAAGGAAGGAAGGAAGAAGGCTTTAAAAACAAACAAGGGGCTACTGTATAGAATTGGAAACAAAGAAAGAATGAAAGAAAGAAGGGCCGTGAAAGAGAAAGTATGTATATATCAAAAGAAAGAAAGAAAGAAAGAAAAAAAAGGGCCTAAGGAGAAAGTGTATATATATATATATATATATATATATATATATATATATATATATCAAAAGAAAGAAAGAAAGAAAGAAGAGCCGTGAAAGAGAAATGTATATATATCAAAGAAAGAAAAAAAAAGAAACAAAACAAAAAGAAAAAAAGAAAGAAGGGCCTAGAAGCAGAATGTGTATATATATATCAAAATAAAGAAAAAAAGAAAGAAAGAAAGAAAGAAAGAAAGAAAGAAGGGCCTAGAAGGAGAAAGTGTATATATATATATCAAAAGAAAGAAAAAAAAAGAAAAGAAAAAGAAAAGAAAGGCGAAAAGAGTATATATATATATCAAAGAAAGAAAGAAAAAGAAGGGCCTTTTTAAGAAAAGTTGTATATATATGAAAAGAAAGAAAGAAAGAAAGAAATAGTGAGAAAGAAAGGCCTAAAAAGGCAGTGTTCAGCTTTCAAAGAAAGAAAGAAAGAAAGAAAGAAACAAGGAAAGAAAGAAAGGCCTAGAAGGAGAAAGTGTATATATATATCAAAAGAAAGAAAGAAAGAAAGAAAGAAAAAAAAAAAAGAAAGAAAGAAAGAAAGAAAGAAAGAAAGAAGGGCCTAGAAAGAGAAAATGTATATATATCAAAAGAAAGAAAGAAAGAAAAAAGAAGGGCCTGGAAAGAGAAAGTGTATATATATGAAAAGAAAGAAAGAAAGAAAGAAAGAAAGAGAGAAAGAAAGAAAGAAAAAGGAGAAAGAATAAAATTAAAAGGCCTAAAAGGCAGTGTTCTAAAGAATGGCCTTTTAAGAAAAATATATCAAAAAAGAAAGAAAAAAGGGAAACAGAAAGAAAAAAACAAAATATATATTAAAAGAAATCAAAGAAAATGAAAAGAAAGAAAAAAAATTGTAGGGGAAGGCCAAACAGAAAGAAAATTTCAAAAGAATGAAAAAAAAAAAAGAAAGAAACAAAGAAAGAAGTGCCTTAAAGGGAGAAAGTCATGTATATATAAATCAAAATAAATTAATGAAAGAAAAAAAGAAGGATTTGGATCATTTTTTTCCTAAATATGAAAAGAAAAAAAAATCAAAAAAAGCCACTAAAAGGAAACATATTTATTTCAAAGAAAGAAAGAAAGAAATTTATAAAGAAAGAAATAAAGGGCCTATAATGAATCCTTATATATAATATCAAAAAAAAATTTTGTTGAAAAAAAGAAAAAAAGAAAGAAGGGCCTATAAAAGAAAAATTTATATATATATATAAAAGAAAAAAGAAAAAAAGAAAAAACAAAAAAAAAAAAGTTTAGACCCCCCTCATCTAGAAAATATAAATGTTTTTTTCAAACAAAAAAAAAAAAAGAAAAGAAAAATTTTAAAAAAAAAAAAAAGAAATCCTAGAAGGAGAAAGTCTTAAATATATATTGTAGAAAGAAAGAAATAAAGAAAAAAAAAAGAAATGTTTAGAATAATAAAAAAAAATATATTCATCATATAAAGAAAGGATTTCCAATATCAATAAAAATAAGGAAAATGGAAATTTATATATATGTGCCCTTTTGAAAGAAAGAAAAATTAAAAAGATTCTTCAAAATTTGTTTAAATTTTTAAAAAAGAAGGGAAAAAGGAGAAAACATTATATATATAAATATTTTAAAATTCCAAAGAAATCTTTTGAAGGGCCTTCAATGAAAAGAAAGTATGCTATAAATAAAATTTAAATCAAATATCTCTATCTAAAAAAATCTTTTTTTAAAAAAAAGAAAATGTAATTATTCTGTAAAATTTTATGGCTTCAAAAGTGAAAAATAAAGAAAGAAAAAAAGAAAGAAAGAAAAAAAGAAGGTGAAATATTTAAATAATTAATAAGAAGAAAAAAAGAAAGAAATTTGAAAAAAATCAAAAATATAAAGGAAAGAAAAAGGCAAAGAAAAAATAGACGAATAAATTAAATGAGAAAAAAAAAAAGCAAAATTGAAAGAAGGGCCTAGAAGGAACAAAATAAAGAAAGAAAAAAAAAAAGAAAAAAAAACTCAAGAAGATTTCAAAAAGAAAATTTTGAGTCAAAAAATTTTTATACAAAAGAAAGAAAAGCAAATAAAATAGATGAAATCAATTTTAAAATGAAAATCAAAATAAAGAAAGAATATTCAATGAAAAATAAAATTAAACTAAGGGCCTATGTGTTGAGAAAGATTTGTAAAGAAAGAAATTAAGAAAGAAATTTAAATTTAAATTTCCTTTTTTGGCTATCATATTGTCGGTTTGGAGGAAATTAAAATAAAATTTCTTAAAGAAGAAAAGAATGACAAAAAAAAAATAACAAGTAAAGAAAAATAAAAAGCAAATAAAAATTGAAAATAAAAATTTTAATACAAAAAAAATATTAAAATTCAAAATTTTTATTTTAAATAAAAAATAAAAAAACAAAAAAAAAAAAATATAAGTTAAAAATTAAATTATTATTGTGTTTTTCATTTCACTTGTAAAGAAATTTAAAGTTTTTAAAGTTAAAAATGAAAAAATTTTAAAAAATTATTAAAATTTTAACATAATGGAAAAATTTCTATTTACATTCTTCATTAAATATTTAAAAAAAATAAATATTTATTTAAATATTATATAAAAACATCTATATATAATTATATAAATTTTTTTTTGCTAAAATCATTTTAAAAAAATGTTTTAAACATTTGTTATATTTTTATAAAAATATTTAAATTGAATAAAAATTCATTTGAAAATAAATTTAAATATAAAAATCCATTTTCGTAAAAATTAAAAAATAAAATTCATAATAAAATTATATAAAATTTATTTTTTTTTTTATATTTGTAAAAACATATAAATTACCATTTTTTTGGAAATTTTTTGAGAAAATAATTTTTCTAAATTTGCAAATAAATTCAAAAAAAAAAAATTTAAGATAGTAAAAAAAAATATTTCTGAATATGTATTTTTAAACAAAGTGGAAATTTAAGACTGTATGCTATAAAAACCTGAAGTCTCAATTTTATTTAAATATTTTTATAATAATTTTTATTTTAAAAATATGATTTTTATTTTAAACTTTTCTGCATTATTTGAACAGGGTTTTTGGAATCCATTTCAAAATATGACAATGATTTTTGAATTTCTGTTTTAATCCATTATTATTTAATTTGAACAAACAGCAAGCAAAAAAATATAGTTGGACAAATTGTAACGAATTTATTTTGTTGAAATTTTGTTGATAATGGTTGCCATGAAAATTTTGTCAATTTTATGTGGTTGCATTTCATTTAAATTAATCAGCCCAAAATTGGTCAAATAATTTAACAATGAAAAATATATATATTGTTTTCTTTTAGATATAATGTTCTGTGATAGTTTTATTAAAAATATATATGGTTAAAATTTGGTTTTCACAAAAAATAAAATGAAAATATAATTTTAAAAGAAAGATTTTTTTTTATAATTTATTATTACATCTGAATTTAAATCTTATTCATTATATATAAATTTACTTGGTGTTTGTAGTCGATTTCGTAGCAATATAAAAAATGGACCCACGTTTTAAAACACCCTATATGGCACATTGTTAAATTTCACTTGGGGAAAAATAGCGTTATGCCTAATTATTCCATAATTTCAATCACCATATATTTTATACTATTGCTCAATTAAAAACCTTTTAATTAAATTAATAAAATATCATGTAAACTGATCAGTTGATATTTGACCAATTTTATATGATTCAGAGCTAAAGTATTTAACTGTTATTAAAGATAAAATTTAATTAAGTATAAAATATATTAAATTTAATTAAAGATCATAATAGAAATGTAAAAATTTTTAATTATAATGTAAAAAAATATTTATTTTTTTCCTCTAAAGTCATTTAATTATTTCTTATTTGGAAGCAATAAACTCCTGATTTTAAAAACTAAATTGATTTTTTTTATGTAATAAAAAAATACTCCATTTGAGAAAAAAATCAGGTTTTTATAAAAAGTTCATTAAAAAACATATAGTTACTTTCATTGCTAATAAAACATCTAATTCAATCCCATATCAACACAATGGTTGAAATGTTAAATATGGCGTTAATGAAGAATTTGACATATATATATTCAAAGATTACATTTTAGTATAATATATTTTAAATTATCTAATTTAAATATATCAAATTTAATCTTCTATGTCATTCATCATTTCTTTGTTGTAAAATGATTTTTTTTTTCTTTCATAATATCATTGTATATCTTATATATTTATAAAAAATATATATATATATTGTGGAATATATTTTTTCATCTATCATTGAATATATCTATGTAAGAATTAGGTCAAATGAATATTTTCTCATTTCTTTTATATTATCAAATCTGTTTGTTATTCTTTCTCTAAAATTATCTCATGTACTTTTTCAATGGAAAAAATTATATTTTTTTTCATATTTTATTATCTAAAAAATTCATTTTTTTATTTTTTTTTTTGTTTATCTATTAAATATATATATCTAATCCATGTTAAATATATTTATATATATTTATTTATAATTTTCCATATATAAGACATCCATTAGAACTTATAAAAAAATTCAAATTTTTATCATATCATATATCTATATTTCATTGAATATATATATTTATTTATTCAATGATAATGAATAAATAAATATATATACTCCCTATATATTATATATATAATTTATATATATATAAATATATTTATTTAAATATATTTATATATAATGTTTTAAATATTTATTATATAATTCTATGTATGGTTTATGTGCAATATCCAAATAAATAATAATGAAAGATAATTAATAAATATATAAATATATATTTTCTAAATATATTTGTGTTTATCTATCTATATATATATAATATATAAAATAATGATATATATATATATACAATATTTTTGAATATATAAATATATATTTATTTAAATTTTAAAAATTTCTTAAATCTTTATGATTTATTTAAATGAAAATAATTCTTTATTAAAAAAATATAATTCAAAATTATAAAAAAAAAAATAAATATTTAAATTATTTATAAATTTAAATGCCCATTAAATAATTGTATTCCTGATCAATCAAAAAATCAAAATAATTATATAGGCCACACTACAACATGTTTGACATACAGACTCACTCTACACCTTTCTGACCATAGCTCAATTAGATCTCATTTAAATATTCATGGAGACCTACCGGACACTATTCGTAACATACTTGTTGACAACACTAATATAATAGCATCATCTACATGCAAAAAAAGCTAAAAATAATGGAAGCCTTATTAATAAAAAAAAAAAAAAAAAACACTTAATAATATTAACTTTGAACATGGACACAATATCTTGACCGTGTTTTGAAAAATGAAAACATTTTATAAAACATACATGCAACAAACTATTTCTTATTTAACAGTTAAAATATTTAATCCTTGAATATGGCTAAATGTATAGCCGAAATCGCACGGAAAAAAGTACATTTGGACAGTTTTTATATAATTTATAATCCGAAAAGAAAACAAATTATTATATCGCATGAGAAATTGTATAAAAAAAATAAATAAAAGCACCTTGTCTGTCGTATTCAATGAATGTGCATGAAAGAAGGATTGCTGCCTATTTCCTTCAAATGAATATTTGGTCCTTTAAACCTTCAAAATGAAATCAAATCTCATAAACTGGACAAATTCCTGAAATTTTCTTTAAACTGATCTGTTTGAATATTGGACATTTAATAGAATTTTTCTTATATATATATATATTATTTCACGCCATCATTTTAACAAAGTAATTCTTTTTATGATCTTTTTATAAGGATATAATATCTGAAGCAATTTTAAAATCCAATTTAACAATTTCTTTCTGATCCATTATTGAAACAATGTTCATTTATATAATTGTATAAACACAAAAGGGTATATATGTAATACTTTAATTGATAAGCTATTACTACATTGTCTTGTTGAAATTGTCTTGATTTTTGTTTTTTTTTTGAATTCAAGAACCATGATACCATATTTGATATTATGGAAATGGAAGATGATGAACATGTAATTTCCCCAACTGCAGTTGAATGATGCAGCAATGGTTTAATCAATGTTCTGTAAAAAGTTACCCCAACATTGAATTTAATTTTAGCAAGAAAAGAAAACCATCAATAGGCAAGTATTTTTTATAAAGGAAATCATTTATATTTTAACCTAACAAAAAAAAGTGGCAAATTACTTTTCAGTTATAGATTACTTTCTATAATATCTAATATAAGATATTAGAAATTAATGAACAATAAATTGAACTAAGGTTTCAGTTTAAAAATAACTAAATTTTTAAATATTTTTGTGTTAAAGTAATGATTCAGATTTAATTTTGAAAATCTATTAAAATTTGTTTCTTTGAAGCTATAATAGATTGTGAAGCCTTATTCTTGATAATGCTTAAGCTTGAAGGTTTTTTATGTTTTTTTTTTTTCAGGAATAATATTTTTTAACTTAAAAAATTTTAGATAGTTTAGAATCCAAATTTTTTAAATGAATGAAACTTTTAAATTAGAACTTGCTTTTGAATGCATTGATAATTGTTTTTTACTCAAGATCAATTTTTTTTTGTTTTATTTCATTTCTTATCTCTATAAAATTGTCTTTTTTTTTTTTAAACATATGTGTATCTTTGTATTCATTTTGTGTGTGTATGTATTTTAATGTACATTCTTGATCCATTCATTTGGATTAATTCAAGGACAAAATGAATTCATAAGTTTTATGATGAAATGAAGAACCATTTTGTTGAGTTATTAATTTTTCAATCATTTGTTCTTTTTTTTCAGTAGTCTACTGTGAATGTCTTGGTCACTCTAGAGAGAGAGGATGAAATATAGGACCAGTCATTTTTTTCACTAAAAAAAATTTCAGTTAAAGTTGAATTTTTTTTACACCAAAATATGGTTCCTCTGTTTGAAATTCTCTGTTGTTATTTAACATCTCCAGATCCATGCATTCATTGTCCGTCATGAATTTAAATATCTTTTTTAATGTTTGAACAAAAAAAAAATATTTTAAACACAATTAGATTATTTATTTGATTTTAATTTACAAATTCTAAAAATTAATACAATTAGAACTAATTCAATATAATATTTATCATTTACCAATTTATAAAGAAATAAAATGAAAAAATTTTTTTATTCATTTGGACCAATAAACATTTAAAAAATTATTAAAATATGTAAAAAAACTATAATTTCTTCCTTATTTTTACAATTTTAAAATTCAGTTTCAATTTAGAATAAAAAAAATAATTCAATAAACAATATAAAAATATATAGATATATAAATAAATTTGTTGTTTCTAAAATAAAAAAAATCATATAAATTAACCTTCATATGTTTTGGTTTTTATTCCAATTCTAATGATCACTTTTTAAAACTATAAACATTGGAAAATGAAAATGGTTAAAAATATTAAATTGCATTTTGTGTTTCTCATGTTTTGCCAAAAAAAAAATTCTGGTTAAATTAATAGTCTAACCCATATATCAAAAAAAGTTAAAAAAATAAACAATTTTAAATAAGTGAACCTATTAATCATATTCTGGTCTTTTTTTTTTGTTTAATTTTTTTCTTGAAATGCTGATTGTAACATCTTTTGTTCTTTTCAGAAACGTGAAAATTTTTTATGGGTATTTCAATGGCGACAGAAAATAATTCTTTTTTGTTCAAAAACCTGAACTTTAACAGAAAGCGAAAGTGAAATTGGA